>JAWZYT010000924.1:70000-97690 GCA_034508575.1 Petrolisthes manimaculis | reverse complement strand
AAACTTAACGTAACTTAACTTAACTGTAACTAACGTAACTTAACGTTAACGTAACGTAACTTAACTTAACTTAACTTAACTTAACGTAACTTAACTGAACTTGACTAACTTAACTTAACGTAACTTAACTTACTTTAACGTTAACTGTAAACGTAACTTGAACTGAACGTTAACTTAACGTAACTTAACTTAACTTAACTTAACTTAACTGAACGGTACTTAACTTACTAACTTCTTACTGAACTTAACTTAACTACTTAACTTAACTTACGTGTAACTTAACTTAACTTAACTTAACTTAACTTAACGTAACGAACTTAACTTTCTTAACTGTAACGTAACGGACTACACTACACCTACCACCCCTTCTCACCGACACCCACCACCCTCCCCAACCCACCCAACCACACCCACCCCAACCTACCTAACCTACACCTAACCTCACCACCCCACCCTCACCCTCACCAACCCACCCCTACCCAACTCCCCACCCCACCCCACACCTCCCCTCCCCTACCCACACCTCACCTACCACCCCTACCCACCCCACCTACCCACACCTCACCACCCCACCCTACCCACCCCACACCAACCTACCCCAACCTACCTACCCCAAACCTACCCAACCAACCCCTCCCCTACCCTACCCACCCCTACCAACCAAACCTAACCACACCACCCTAACCTAACCACCCTACCTACCCTAACCTCACCCACCCCTACCCTAACCTACCACCCCTAACCTCACCTAACCTAACCTAACCTAACCTAACCTAACCTAACCTAACCTAACCTAACCTAACCTAACCTAACCTAACCTAACCTAACCTAACCTAACCTAACCTAACCTAACCTAACCTAACCTAACCTAACCTAACCTAACCTAACCTAACCTAACCTAACCTAACCTAACCTAACCTAACCTAACCTAACCTAACCTAACCTAACCTAACCCACCTAACCTAACCTAACCTACCCTAACCTAACCTAACCTAACCTAACCTAACCTAACCTAACCTAACCTAACCTAACCTAACCTAACCTAACCTAACCTAACCTAACCTAACCTAACCTAACCTAACCTAACCTAACCTAACCTAACCTAACCTAACCTAACCTAACCTAACCTAACCTAACCTAACCTAACCTAACCTAACCTAACCTAACCTAACCTAACCTAACCTAACCTAACCTAACCTAACCTAACCTAACCTAACCTAACCTAACCTAACCTAACCTAACCTAACCTAACCTAACCTAACCTAACCTAACCTAACCTAACCTAACCTAACCTAACCTAACCTAACCTAACCTAACCTAACCTAACCTAACCTAACCTAACCTAACCTAACCTAACCTAACCTAACCTAACCTAACCTAACCTAACCTAACCTAACCTAACCTAACCTAACCTAACCTAACCTAACCTAACCTAACCTAACCTAACCTAACCTAACCTAACCTAACCTAACCTAACCTAACCTAACCTAACCTAACCTAACCTAACCTAACCTAACCTAACCTAACCTAACCTAACCTAACCTAACCTAACCTAACCTAACCTAACCTAACCTAACCTAACCTAACCTAACCTAACCTAACCTAACCTAACCTAACCTAACCTAACCTAACCTAACCTAACCTAACCTAACCTAACCTAACCTAACCTAACCTAACCTAACCTAACCTAACCTAACCTAACCTAACCTAACCTAACCTAACCTAACCTAACCTAACCTAACCTAACCTAACCTAACCTAACCTAACCTAACCTAACCTAACCTAACCTAACCTAACCTAACCTAACCTAACCTAACCTAACCTAACCTAACCTAACCTAACCTAACCTAACCTAACCTAACCTAACCTAACCTAACCTAACCTAACCTAACCTAACCTAACCTAACCTAACCTAACCTAACCTAACCTAACCTAACCTAACCTACCTAACCTAACCTAACCTAACCTAACCTAACCTAACCTAACCTAACCTAACCTAACCTAACCTAACCTAACCTAACCTAACCTAACCTAACCTAACCTAACCTAACCTAACCTAACCTAACCTAACCTAACCTAACCTAACCTAACCTAACCTAACCTAACCTAACCTAACCTAACCTAACCTAACCTAACCTAACCTAACCTAACCTAACCTAACCTAACCTAACCTAACCTAACCTAACCTAACCTAACCTAACCTAACCTAACCTAACCTAACCTAACCTAACCTAACCTAACCTAACCTAACCTAACCTAACCTAACCTAACCTAACCTAACCTAACCTAACCTAACCTAACCTAACCTAACCTAACCTAACCTAACCTAACCTAACCTAACCTAACCTAACCTAACCTAACCTAACCTAACCTAACCTAACCTAACCTAACCTAACCTAACCTAACCTAACCTAACCTAACCTAACCTAACCTAACCTAACCTAACCTAACCTAACCTAACCTAACCTAACCTAACCTAACCTAACCTAACCTAACCTAACCTAACCTAACCTAACCTAACCTAACCTAACCTAACCTAACCTAACCTAACCTAACCTAACCTAACCTAACCTAACCTAACCTAACCTAACCTAACCTAACCTAACCTAACCTAACCTAACCTAACCTAACCTAACCTAACCTAACCTAACCTAACCTAACCTAACCTAACCTAACCTAACCTAACCTAACCTAACCTAACCTAACCTAACCTAACCTAACCTAACCTAACCTAACCTAACCTAACCTAACCTAACCTAACCTAACCTAACCTAACCTAACCTAACCTAACCTAACCTAACCTAACCTAACCTAACCTAACCTAACCTAACCTAACCTAACCTAACCTAACCTAACCTAACCTAACCTAACCTAACCTAACCTAACCTAACCTAACCTAACCTAACCTAACCTAACCTAACCTAACCTAACCTAACCTAACCTAACCTAACCTAACCTAACCTAACCTAACCTAACCTAACCTAACCTAACCTAACCTAACCTAACCTAACCTAACCTAACCTAACCTAACCTAACCTAACCTAACCTAACCTAACCTAACCTAACCTAACCTAACCTAACCTAACCTAACCTAACCTAACCTAACCTAACCTAACCTAACCTAACCTAACCTAACCTAACCTAACCTAACCTAACCTAACCTAACCTAACCTAACCTAACCTAACCTAACCTAACCTAACCTAACCTAACCTAACCTAACCTAACCTAACCTAACCTAACCTAACCTAACCTAACCTAACCTAACCTAACCTAACCTAACCTAACCTAACCTAACCTAACCTAACCTAACCTAACCTAACCTAACCTAACCTAACCTAACCTAACCTAACCTAACCTAACCTAACCTAACCTAACCTAACCTAACCTAACCTAACCTAACCTAACCTAACCTAACCTAACCTAACCTAACCTAACCTAACCTAACCTAACCTAACCTAACCTAACCTAACCTAACCTAACCTAACCTAACCTAACCTAACCTAACCTAACCTAACCTAACCTAACCTAACCTAACCTAACCTAACCTAACCTAACCTAACCTAACCTAACCTAACCTAACCTAACCTAACCTAACCTAACCTAACCTAACCTAACCTAACCTAACCTAACCTAACCTAACCTAACCTAACCTAACCTAACCTAACCTAACCTAACCTAACCTAACCTAACCTAACCTAACCTAACCTAACCTAACCTAACCTAACCTAACCTAACCTAACCTAACCTAACCTAACCTAACCTAACCTAACCTAACCTAACCTAACCTAACCTAACCTAACCTAACCTAACCTAACCTAACCTAACCTAACCTAACCTAACCTAACCTAACCTAACCTAACCTAACCTAACCTAACCTAACCTAACCTAACCTAACCTAACCTAACCTAACCTAACCTAACCTAACCTAACCTAACCTAACCTAACCTAACCTAACCTAACCTAACCTAACCTAACCTAACCTAACCTAACCTAACCTAACCTAACCTAACCTAACCTAACCTAACCTAACCTAACCTAACCTAACCTAACCTAACCTAACCTAACCTAACCTAACCTAACCTAACCTAACCTAACCTAACCTAACCTAACCTAACCTAACCTAACCTAACCTAACCTAACCTAACCTAACCTAACCTAACCTAACCTAACCTAACCTAACCTAACCTAACCTAACCTAACCTAACCTAACCTAACCTAACCTAACCTAACCTAACCTAACCTAACCTAACCTAACCTAACCTAACCTAACCTAACCTAACCTAACCTAACCTAACCTAACCTAACCTAACCTAACCTAACCTAACCTAACCTAACCTAACCTAACCTAACCTAACCTAACCTAACCTAACCTAACCTAACCTAACCTAACCTAACCTAACCTAACCTAACCTAACCTAACCTAACCTAACCTAACCTAACCTAACCTAACCTAACCTAACCTAACCTAACCTAACCTAACCTAACCTAACCTAACCTAACCTAACCTAACCTAACCTAACCTAACCTAACCTAACCTAACCTAACCTAACCTAACCTAACCTAACCTAACCTAACCTAACCTAACCTAACCTAACCTAACCTAACCTAACCTAACCTAACCTAACCTAACCTAACCTAACCTAACCTAACCTAACCTAACCTAACCTAACCTAACCTAACCTAACCTAACCTAACCTAACCTAACCTAACCTAACCTAACCTAACCTAACCTAACCTAACCTAACCTAACCTAACCTAACCTAACCTAACCTAACCTAACCTAACCTAACCTAACCTAACCTAACCTAACCTAACCTAACCTAACCTAACCTAACCTAACCTAACCTAACCTAACCTAACCTAACCTAACCTAACCTAACCTAACCTAACCTAACCTAACCTAACCTAACCTAACCTAACCTAACCTAACCTAACCTAACCTAACCTAACCTAACCTAACCTAACCTAACCTAACCTAACCTAACCTAACCTAACCTAACCTAACCTAACCTAACCTAACCTAACCTAACCTAACCTAACCTAACCTAACCTAACCTAACCTAACCTAACCTAACCTAACCTAACCTAACCTAACCTAACCTAACCTAACCTAACCTAACCTAACCTAACCTAACCTAACCTAACCTAACCTAACCTAACCTAACCTAACCTAACCTAACCTAACCTAACCTAACCTAACCTAACCTAACCTAACCTAACCTAACCTAACCTAACCTAACCTAACCTAACCTAACCTAACCTAACCTAACCTAACCTAACCTAACCTAACCTAACCTAACCTAACCTAACCTAACCTAACCTAACCTAACCTAACCTAACCTAACCTAACCTAACCTAACCTAACCTAACCTAACCTAACCTAACCTAACCTAACCTAACCTAACCTAACCTAACCTAACCTAACCTAACCTAACCTAACCTAACCTAACCTAACCTAACCTAACCTAACCTAACCTAACCTAACCTAACCTAACCTAACCTAACCTAACCTAACCTAACCTAACCTAACCTAACCTAACCTAACCTAACCTAACCTAACCTAACCTAACCTAACCTAACCTAACCTAACCTAACCTAACCTAACCTAACCTAACCTAACCTAACCTAACCTAACCTAACCTAACCTAACCTAACCTAACCTAACCTAACCTAACCTAACCTAACCTAACCTAACCTAACCTAACCTAACCTAACCTAACCTAACCTAACCTAACCTAACCTAACCTAACCTAACCTAACCTAACCTAACCTAACCTAACCTAACCTAACCTAACCTAACCTAACCTAACCTAACCTAACCTAACCTAACCTAACCTAACCTAACCTAACCTAACCTAACCTAACCTAACCTAACCTAACCTAACCTAACCTAACCTAACCTAACCTAACCTAACCTAACCTAACCTAACCTAACCTAACCTAACCTAACCTAACCTAACCTAACCTAACCTAACCTAACCTAACCTAACCTAACCTAACCTAACCTAACCTAACCTAACCTAACCTAACCTAACCTAACCTAACCTAACCTAACCTAACCTAACCTAACCTAACCTAACCTAACCTAACCTAACCTAACCTAACCTAACCTAACCTAACCTAACCTAACCTAACCTAACCTAACCTAACCTAACCTAACCTAACCTAACCTAACCTAACCTAACCTAACCTAACCTAACCTAACCTAACCTAACCTAACCTAACCTAACCTAACCTAACCTAACCTAACCTAACCTAACCTAACCTAACCTAACCTAACCTAACCTAACCTAACCTAACCTAACCTAACCTAACCTAACCTAACCTAACCTAACCTAACCTAACCTAACCTAACCTAACCTAACCTAACCTAACCTAACCTAACCTAACCTAACCTAACCTAACCTAACCTAACCTAACCTAACCTAACCTAACCTAACCTAACCTAACCTAACCTAACCTAACCTAACCTAACCTAACCTAACCTAACCTAACCTAACCTAACCTAACCTAACCTAACCTAACCTAACCTAACCTAACCTAACCTAACCTAACCTAACCTAACCTAACCTAACCTAACCTAACCTAACCTAACCTAACCTAACCTAACCTAACCTAACCTAACCTAACCTAACCTAACCTAACCTAACCTAACCTAACCTAACCTAACCTAACCTAACCTAACCTAACCTAACCTAACCTAACCTAACCTAACCTAACCTAACCTAACCTAACCTAACCTAACCTAACCTAACCTAACCTAACCTAACCTAACCTAACCTAACCTAACCTAACCTAACCTAACCTAACCTAACCTAACCTAACCTAACCTAACCTAACCTAACCTAACCTAACCTAACCTAACCTAACCTAACCTAACCTAACCTAACCTAACCTAACCTAACCTAACCTAACCTAACCTAACCTAACCTAACCTAACCTAACCTAACCTAACCTAACCTAACCTAACCTAACCTAACCTAACCTAACCTAACCTAACCTAACCTAACCTAACCTAACCTAACCTAACCTAACCTAACCTAACCTAACCTAACCTAACCTAACCTAACCTAACCTAACCTAACCTAACCTAACCTAACCTAACCTAACCTAACCTAACCTAACCTAACCTAACCTAACCTAACCTAACCTAACCTAACCTAACCTAACCTAACCTAACCTAACCTAACCTAACCTAACCTAACCTAACCTAACCTAACCTAACCTAACCTAACCTAACCTAACCTAACCTAACCTAACCTAACCTAACCTAACCTAACCTAACCTAACCTAACCTAACCTAACCTAACCTAACCTAACCTAACCTAACCTAACCTAACCTAACCTAACCTAACCTAACCTAACCTAACCTAACCTAACCTAACCTAACCTAACCTAACCTAACCTAACCTAACCTAACCTAACCTAACCTAACCTAACCTAACCTAACCTAACCTAACCTAACCTAACCTAACCTAACCTAACCTAACCTAACCTAACCTAACCTAACCTAACCTAACCTAACCTAACCTAACCTAACCTAACCTAACCTAACCTAACCTAACCTAACCTAACCTAACCTAACCTAACCTAACCTAACCTAACCTAACCTAACCTAACCTAACCTAACCTAACCTAACCTAACCTAACCTAACCTAACCTAACCTAACCTAACCTAACCTAACCTAACCTAACCTAACCTAACCTAACCTAACCTAACCTAACCTAACCTAACCTAACCTAACCTAACCTAACCTAACCTAACCTAACCTAACCTAACCTAACCTAACCTAACCTAACCTAACCTAACCTAACCTAACCTAACCTAACCTAACCTAACCTAACCTAACCTAACCTAACCTAACCTAACCTAACCTAACCTAACCTAACCTAACCTAACCTAACCTAACCTAACCTAACCTAACCTAACCTAACCTAACCTAACCTAACCTAACCTAACCTAACCTAACCTAACCTAACCTAACCTAACCTAACCTAACCTAACCTAACCTAACCTAACCTAACCTAACCTAACCTAACCTAACCTAACCTAACCTAACCTAACCTAACCTAACCTAACCTAACCTAACCTAACCTAACCTAACCTAACCTAACCTAACCTAACCTAACCTAACCTAACCTAACCTAACCTAACCTAACCTAACCTAACCTAACCTAACCTAACCTAACCTAACCTAACCTAACCTAACCTAACCTAACCTAACCTAACCTAACCTAACCTAACCTAACCTAACCTAACCTAACCTAACCTAACCTAACCTAACCTAACCTAACCTAACCTAACCTAACCTAACCTAACCTAACCTAACCTAACCTAACCTAACCTAACCTAACCTAACCTAACCTAACCTAACCTAACCTAACCTAACCTAACCTAACCTAACCTAACCTAACCTAACCTAACCTAACCTAACCTAACCTAACCTAACCTAACCTAACCTAACCTAACCTAACCTAACCTAACCTAACCTAACCTAACCTAACCTAACCTAACCTAACCTAACCTAACCTAACCTAACCTAACCTAACCTAACCTAACCTAACCTAACCTAACCTAACCTAACCTAACCTAACCTAACCTAACCTAACCTAACCTAACCTAACCTAACCTAACCTAACCTAACCTAACCTAACCTAACCTAACCTAACCTAACCTAACCTAACCTAACCTAACCTAACCTAACCTAACCTAACCTAACCTAACCTAACCTAACCTAACCTAACCTAACCTAACCTAACCTAACCTAACCTAACCTAACCTAACCTAACCTAACCTAACCTAACCTAACCTAACCTAACCTAACCTAACCTAACCTAACCTAACCTAACCTAACCTAACCTAACCTAACCTAACCTAACCTAACCTAACCTAACCTAACCTAACCTAACCTAACCTAACCTAACCTAACCTAACCTAACCTAACCTAACCTAACCTAACCTAACCTAACCTAACCTAACCTAACCTAACCTAACCTAACCTAACCTAACCTAACCTAACCTAACCTAACCTAACCTAACCTAACCTAACCTAACCTAACCTAACCTAACCTAACCTAACCTAACCTAACCTAACCTAACCTAACCTAACCTAACCTAACCTAACCTAACCTAACCTAACCTAACCTAACCTAACCTAACCTAACCTAACCTAACCTAACCTAACCTAACCTAACCTAACCTAACCTAACCTAACCTAACCTAACCTAACCTAACCTAACCTAACCTAACCTAACCTAACCTAACCTAACCTAACCTAACCTAACCTAACCTAACCTAACCTAACCTAACCTAACCTAACCTAACCTAACCTAACCTAACCTAACCTAACCTAACCTAACCTAACCTAACCTAACCTAACCTAACCTAACCTAACCTAACCTAACCTAACCTAACCTAACCTAACCTAACCTAACCTAACCTAACCTAACCTAACCTAACCTAACCTAACCTAACCTAACCTAACCTAACCTAACCTAACCTAACCTAACCTAACCTAACCTAACCTAACCTAACCTAACCTAACCTAACCTAACCTAACCTAACCTAACCTAACCTAACCTAACCTAACCTAACCTAACCTAACCTAACCTAACCTAACCTAACCTAACCTAACCTAACCTAACCTAACCTAACCTAACCTAACCTAACCTAACCTAACCTAACCTAACCTAACCTAACCTAACCTAACCTAACCTAACCTAACCTAACCTAACCTAACCTAACCTAACCTAACCTAACCTAACCTAACCTAACCTAACCTAACCTAACCTAACCTAACCTAACCTAACCTAACCTAACCTAACCTAACCTAACCTAACCTAACCTAACCTAACCTAACCTAACCTAACCTAACCTAACCTAACCTAACCTAACCTAACCTAACCTAACCTAACCTAACCTAACCTAACCTAACCTAACCTAACCTAACCTAACCTAACCTAACCTAACCTAACCTAACCTAACCTAACCTAACCTAACCTAACCTAACCTAACCTAACCTAACCTAACCTAACCTAACCTAACCTAACCTAACCTAACCTAACCTAACCTAACCTAACCTAACCTAACCTAACCTAACCTAACCTAACCTAACCTAACCTAACCTAACCTAACCTAACCTAACCTAACCTAACCTAACCTAACCTAACCTAACCTAACCTAACCTAACCTAACCTAACCTAACCTAACCTAACCTAACCTAACCTAACCTAACCTAACCTAACCTAACCTAACCTAACCTAACCTAACCTAACCTAACCTAACCTAACCTAACCTAACCTAACCTAACCTAACCTAACCTAACCTAACCTAACCTAACCTAACCTAACCTAACCTAACCTAACCTAACCTAACCTAACCTAACCTAACCTAACCTAACCTAACCTAACCTAACCTAACCTAACCTAACCTAACCTAACCTAACCTAACCTAACCTAACCTAACCTAACCTAACCTAACCTAACCTAACCTAACCTAACCTAACCTAACCTAACCTAACCTAACCTAACCTAACCTAACCTAACCTAACCTAACCTAACCTAACCTAACCTAACCTAACCTAACCTAACCTAACCTAACCTAACCTAACCTAACCTAACCTAACCTAACCTAACCTAACCTAACCTAACCTAACCTAACCTAACCTAACCTAACCTAACCTAACCTAACCTAACCTAACCTAACCTAACCTAACCTAACCTAACCTAACCTAACCTAACCTAACCTAACCTAACCTAACCTAACCTAACCTAACCTAACCTAACCTAACCTAACCTAACCTAACCTAACCTAACCTAACCTAACCTAACCTAACCTAACCTAACCTAACCTAACCTAACCTAACCTAACCTAACCTAACCTAACCTAACCTAACCTAACCTAACCTAACCTAACCTAACCTAACCTAACCTAACCTAACCTAACCTAACCTAACCTAACCTAACCTAACCTAACCTAACCTAACCTAACCTAACCTAACCTAACCTAACCTAACCTAACCTAACCTAACCTAACCTAACCTAACCTAACCTAACCTAACCTAACCTAACCTAACCTAACCTAACCTAACCTAACCTAACCTAACCTAACCTAACCTAACCTAACCTAACCTAACCTAACCTAACCTAACCTAACCTAACCTAACCTAACCTAACCTAACCTAACCTAACCTAACCTAACCTAACCTAACCTAACCTAACCTAACCTAACCTAACCTAACCTAACCTAACCTAACCTAACCTAACCTAACCTAACCTAACCTAACCTAACCTAACCTAACCTAACCTAACCTAACCTAACCTAACCTAACCTAACCTAACCTAACCTAACCTAACCTAACCTAACCTAACCTAACCTAACCTAACCTAACCTAACCTAACCTAACCTAACCTAACCTAACCTAACCTAACCTAACCTAACCTAACCTAACCTAACCTAACCTAACCTAACCTAACCTAACCTAACCTAACCTAACCTAACCTAACCTAACCTAACCTAACCTAACCTAACCTAACCTAACCTAACCTAACCTAACCTAACCTAACCTAACCTAACCTAACCTAACCTAACCTAACCTAACCTAACCTAACCTAACCTAACCTAACCTAACCTAACCTAACCTAACCTAACCTAACCTAACCTAACCTAACCTAACCTAACCTAACCTAACCTAACCTAACCTAACCTAACCTAACCTAACCTAACCTAACCTAACCTAACCTAACCTAACCTAACCTAACCTAACCTAACCTAACCTAACCTAACCTAACCTAACCTAACCTAACCTAACCTAACCTAACCTAACCTAACCTAACCTAACCTAACCTAACCTAACCTAACCTAACCTAACCTAACCTAACCTAACCTAACCTAACCTAACCTAACCTAACCTAACCTAACCTAACCTAACCTAACCTAACCTAACCTAACCTAACCTAACCTAACCTAACCTAACCTAACCTAACCTAACCTAACCTAACCTAACCTAACCTAACCTAACCTAACCTAACCTAACCTAACCTAACCTAACCTAACCTAACCTAACCTAACCTAACCTAACCTAACCTAACCTAACCTAACCTAACCTAACCTAACCTAACCTAACCTAACCTAACCTAACCTAACCTAACCTAACCTAACCTAACCTAACCTAACCTAACCTAACCTAACCTAACCTAACCTAACCTAACCTAACCTAACCTAACCTAACCTAACCTAACCTAACCTAACCTAACCTAACCTAACCTAACCTAACCTAACCTAACCTAACCTAACCTAACCTAACCTAACCTAACCTAACCTAACCTAACCTAACCTAACCTAACCTAACCTAACCTAACCTAACCTAACCTAACCTAACCTAACCTAACCTAACCTAACCTAACCTAACCTAACCTAACCTAACCTAACCTAACCTAACCTAACCTAACCTAACCTAACCTAACCTAACCTAACCTAACCTAACCTAACCTAACCTAACCTAACCTAACCTAACCTAACCTAACCTAACCTAACCTAACCTAACCTAACCTAACCTAACCTAACCTAACCTAACCTAACCTAACCTAACCTAACCTAACCTAACCTAACCTAACCTAACCTAACCTAACCTAACCTAACCTAACCTAACCTAACCTAACCTAACCTAACCTAACCTAACCTAACCTAACCTAACCTAACCTAACCTAACCTAACCTAACCTAACCTAACCTAACCTAACCTAACCTAACCTAACCTAACCTAACCTAACCTAACCTAACCTAACCTAACCTAACCTAACCTAACCTAACCTAACCTAACCTAACCTAACCTAACCTAACCTAACCTAACCTAACCTAACCTAACCTAACCTAACCTAACCTAACCTAACCTAACCTAACCTAACCTAACCTAACCTAACCTAACCTAACCTAACCTAACCTAACCTAACCTAACCTAACCTAACCTAACCTAACCTAACCTAACCTAACCTAACCTAACCTAACCTAACCTAACCTAACCTAACCTAACCTAACCTAACCTAACCTAACCTAACCTAACCTAACCTAACCTAACCTAACCTAACCTAACCTAACCTAACCTAACCTAACCTAACCTAACCTAACCTAACCTAACCTAACCTAACCTAACCTAACCTAACCTAACCTAACCTAACCTAACCTAACCTAACCTAACCTAACCTAACCTAACCTAACCTAACCTAACCTAACCTAACCTAACCTAACCTAACCTAACCTAACCTAACCTAACCTAACCTAACCTAACCTAACCTAACCTAACCTAACCTAACCTAACCTAACCTAACCTAACCTAACCTAACCTAACCTAACCTAACCTAACCTAACCTAACCTAACCTAACCTAACCTAACCTAACCTAACCTAACCTAACCTAACCTAACCTAACCTAACCTAACCTAACCTAACCTAACCTAACCTAACCTAACCTAACCTAACCTAACCTAACCTAACCTAACCTAACCTAACCTAACCTAACCTAACCTAACCTAACCTAACCTAACCTAACCTAACCTAACCTAACCTAACCTAACCTAACCTAACCTAACCTAACCTAACCTAACCTAACCTAACCTAACCTAACCTAACCTAACCTAACCTAACCTAACCTAACCTAACCTAACCTAACCTAACCTAACCTAACCTAACCTAACCTAACCTAACCTAACCTAACCTAACCTAACCTAACCTAACCTAACCTAACCTAACCTAACCTAACCTAACCTAACCTAACCTAACCTAACCTAACCTAACCTAACCTAACCTAACCTAACCTAACCTAACCTAACCTAACCTAACCTAACCTAACCTAACCTAACCTAACCTAACCTAACCTAACCTAACCTAACCTAACCTAACCTAACCTAACCTAACCTAACCTAACCTAACCTAACCTAACCTAACCTAACCTAACCTAACCTAACCTAACCTAACCTAACCTAACCTAACCTAACCTAACCTAACCTAACCTAACCTAACCTAACCTAACCTAACCTAACCTAACCTAACCTAACCTAACCTAACCTAACCTAACCTAACCTAACCTAACCTAACCTAACCTAACCTAACCTAACCTAACCTAACCTAACCTAACCTAACCTAACCTAACCTAACCTAACCTAACCTAACCTAACCTAACCTAACCTAACCTAACCTAACCTAACCTAACCTAACCTAACCTAACCTAACCTAACCTAACCTAACCTAACCTAACCTAACCTAACCTAACCTAACCTAACCTAACCTAACCTAACCTAACCTAACCTAACCTAACCTAACCTAACCTAACCTAACCTAACCTAACCTAACCTAACCTAACCTAACCTAACCTAACCTAACCTAACCTAACCTAACCTAACCTAACCTAACCTAACCTAACCTAACCTAACCTAACCTAACCTAACCTAACCTAACCTAACCTAACCTAACCTAACCTAACCTAACCTAACCTAACCTAACCTAACCTAACCTAACCTAACCTAACCTAACCTAACCTAACCTAACCTAACCTAACCTAACCTAACCTAACCTAACCTAACCTAACCTAACCTAACCTAACCTAACCTAACCTAACCTAACCTAACCTAACCTAACCTAACCTAACCTAACCTAACCTAACCTAACCTAACCTAACCTAACCTAACCTAACCTAACCTAACCTAACCTAACCTAACCTAACCTAACCTAACCTAACCTAACCTAACCTAACCTAACCTAACCTAACCTAACCTAACCTAACCTAACCTAACCTAACCTAACCTAACCTAACCTAACCTAACCTAACCTAACCTAACCTAACCTAACCTAACCTAACCTAACCTAACCTAACCTAACCTAACCTAACCTAACCTAACCTAACCTAACCTAACCTAACCTAACCTAACCTAACCTAACCTAACCTAACCTAACCTAACCTAACCTAACCTAACCTAACCTAACCTAACCTAACCTAACCTAACCTAACCTAACCTAACCTAACCTAACCTAACCTAACCTAACCTAACCTAACCTAACCTAACCTAACCTAACCTAACCTAACCTAACCTAACCTAACCTAACCTAACCTAACCTAACCTAACCTAACCTAACCTAACCTAACCTAACCTAACCTAACCTAACCTAACCTAACCTAACCTAACCTAACCTAACCTAACCTAACCTAACCTAACCTAACCTAACCTAACCTAACCTAACCTAACCTAACCTAACCTAACCTAACCTAACCTAACCTAACCTAACCTAACCTAACCTAACCTAACCTAACCTAACCTAACCTAACCTAACCTAACCTAACCTAACCTAACCTAACCTAACCTAACCTAACCTAACCTAACCTAACCTAACCTAACCTAACCTAACCTAACCTAACCTAACCTAACCTAACCTAACCTAACCTAACCTAACCTAACCTAACCTAACCTAACCTAACCTAACCTAACCTAACCTAACCTAACCTAACCTAACCTAACCTAACCTAACCTAACCTAACCTAACCTAACCTAACCTAACCTAACCTAACCTAACCTAACCTAACCTAACCTAACCTAACCTAACCTAACCTAACCTAACCTAACCTAACCTAACCTAACCTAACCTAACCTAACCTAACCTAACCTAACCTAACCTAACCTAACCTAACCTAACCTAACCTAACCTAACCTAACCTAACCTAACCTAACCTAACCTAACCTAACCTAACCTAACCTAACCTAACCTAACCTAACCTAACCTAACCTAACCTAACCTAACCTAACCTAACCTAACCTAACCTAACCTAACCTAACCTAACCTAACCTAACCTAACCTAACCTAACCTAACCTAACCTAACCTAACCTAACCTAACCTAACCTAACCTAACCTAACCTAACCTAACCTAACCTAACCTAACCTAACCTAACCTAACCTAACCTAACCTAACCTAACCTAACCTAACCTAACCTAACCTAACCTAACCTAACCTAACCTAACCTAACCTAACCTAACCTAACCTAACCTAACCTAACCTAACCTAACCTAACCTAACCTAACCTAACCTAACCTAACCTAACCTAACCTAACCTAACCTAACCTAACCTAACCTAACCTAACCTAACCTAACCTAACCTAACCTAACCTAACCTAACCTAACCTAACCTAACCTAACCTAACCTAACCTAACCTAACCTAACCTAACCTAACCTAACCTAACCTAACCTAACCTAACCTAACCTAACCTAACCTAACCTAACCTAACCTAACCTAACCTAACCTAACCTAACCTAACCTAACCTAACCTAACCTAACCTAACCTAACCTAACCTAACCTAACCTAACCTAACCTAACCTAACCTAACCTAACCTAACCTAACCTAACCTAACCTAACCTAACCTAACCTAACCTAACCTAACCTAACCTAACCTAACCTAACCTAACCTAACCTAACCTAACCTAACCTAACCTAACCTAACCTAACCTAACCTAACCTAACCTAACCTAACCTAACCTAACCTAACCTAACCTAACCTAACCTAACCTAACCTAACCTAACCTAACCTAACCTAACCTAACCTAACCTAACCTAACCTAACCTAACCTAACCTAACCTAACCTAACCTAACCTAACCTAACCTAACCTAACCTAACCTAACCTAACCTAACCTAACCTAACCTAACCTAACCTAACCTAACCTAACCTAACCTAACCTAACCTAACCTAACCTAACCTAACCTAACCTAACCTAACCTAACCTAACCTAACCTAACCTAACCTAACCTAACCTAACCTAACCTAACCTAACCTAACCTAACCTAACCTAACCTAACCTAACCTAACCTAACCTAACCTAACCTAACCTAACCTAACCTAACCTAACCTAACCTAACCTAACCTAACCTAACCTAACCTAACCTAACCTAACCTAACCTAACCTAACCTAACCTAACCTAACCTAACCTAACCTAACCTAACCTAACCTAACCTAACCTAACCTAACCTAACCTAACCTAACCTAACCTAACCTAACCTAACCTAACCTAACCTAACCTAACCTAACCTAACCTAACCTAACCTAACCTAACCTAACCTAACCTAACCTAACCTAACCTAACCTAACCTAACCTAACCTAACCTAACCTAACCTAACCTAACCTAACCTAACCTAACCTAACCTAACCTAACCTAACCTAACCTAACCTAACCTAACCTAACCTAACCTAACCTAACCTAACCTAACCTAACCTAACCTAACCTAACCTAACCTAACCTAACCTAACCTAACCTAACCTAACCTAACCTAACCTAACCTAACCTAACCTAACCTAACCTAACCTAACCTAACCTAACCTAACCTAACCTAACCTAACCTAACCTAACCTAACCTAACCTAACCTAACCTAACCTAACCTAACCTAACCTAACCTAACCTAACCTAACCTAACCTAACCTAACCTAACCTAACCTAACCTAACCTAACCTAACCTAACCTAACCTAACCTAACCTAACCTAACCTAACCTAACCTAACCTAACCTAACCTAACCTAACCTAACCTAACCTAACCTAACCTAACCTAACCTAACCTAACCTAACCTAACCTAACCTAACCTAACCTAACCTAACCTAACCTAACCTAACCTAACCTAACCTAACCTAACCTAACCTAACCTAACCTAACCTAACCTAACCTAACCTAACCTAACCTAACCTAACCTAACCTAACCTAACCTAACCTAACCTAACCTAACCTAACCTAACCTAACCTAACCTAACCTAACCTAACCTAACCTAACCTAACCTAACCTAACCTAACCTAACCTAACCTAACCTAACCTAACCTAACCTAACCTAACCTAACCTAACCTAACCTAACCTAACCTAACCTAACCTAACCTAACCTAACCTAACCTAACCTAACCTAACCTAACCTAACCTAACCTAACCTAACCTAACCTAACCTAACCTAACCTAACCTAACCTAACCTAACCTAACCTAACCTAACCTAACCTAACCTAACCTAACCTAACCTAACCTAACCTAACCTAACCTAACCTAACCTAACCTAACCTAACCTAACCTAACCTAACCTAACCTAACCTAACCTAACCTAACCTAACCTAACCTAACCTAACCTAACCTAACCTAACCTAACCTAACCTAACCTAACCTAACCTAACCTAACCTAACCTAACCTAACCTAACCTAACCTAACCTAACCTAACCTAACCTAACCTAACCTAACCTAACCTAACCTAACCTAACCTAACCTAACCTAACCTAACCTAACCTAACCTAACCTAACCTAACCTAACCTAACCTAACCTAACCTAACCTAACCTAACCTAACCTAACCTAACCTAACCTAACCTAACCTAACCTAACCTAACCTAACCTAACCTAACCTAACCTAACCTAACCTAACCTAACCTAACCTAACCTAACCTAACCTAACCTAACCTAACCTAACCTAACCTAACCTAACCTAACCTAACCTAACCTAACCTAACCTAACCTAACCTAACCTAACCTAACCTAACCTAACCTAACCTAACCTAACCTAACCTATTTAAAATCTTTTTATACTTGGTTTCAGTGGAGCCTCGAACCTACGACCCAGTGGCCTATCAATTCACTTTCCAGCACCATAACCACTAGGCCACCAGCTCCCACACAAATAGGGAATCAGATGTTATATTTATATACCACACAAATTAGTTTATTGCTCATATTTCTTAATTAAACCCATTGGGGATGCTCCAATGATATAGATTAGGTGTATTTTATGATGTAGAATCCAAATGACAGGTGAAAACAGGTCAAAAAGCCTTTATTCTAGTCAAAACAAGTCAATATAGGGGTTGGATATGTAAAGGCTGAGCCTAACAGCTTTTTAGGGAGTTAATGCTTATATTTCTTAATTATTCACCTCTATTGTATGTAGTTTATGTTTTATAATCCAAATTACAGGTGAAAACAGGACAAAAACGCGTTATTATAGAGATATAATTGATAAACGAAGGAAATAGGGAGAAGAGAGGATATCCTGATCTGGTAACATTGTATGCATCTGATCTGGCAACTCTGCTATTGAAAAAATGGAGGGAACTAAATACTTTGTGTATTAACCAATTTATTACGTCATTTTGGTAAGTTATACATTATTTATAGTACATTTATTTATAGTAAACAATAAATAATGTTGATAAATGTGTTAAAATAATAATATCAGGTAATAATAAGTTTCGTGTGTGTGTGTGTGTCTCTCTCTCTCTCGCTGATCTGGTAACATTGTATGCATCTGATCTGGCAACACTGCTATACTGAGAATTATGGAGGGAAAGGAAGTGATTTTTTTATTAACCAACTTATTACGTCATTTTGGTAAGTTATACATTATTTATAGTACATTTAACATTCAGTATACAATAAATAATACCTTTAGTATTCAGTAAACAATAAATAATGTTGATAAATGTGTTAATATAATGATAATAGGTAATTATAAGTTTCGTGTGTGTCTCTCTCTCTCTCTCTATCTCCCTCTGTCTCCCTCTCTCTCTCTCTCTCTCTCTCTCTCTCTCTCCCTCTATCTCTATCTCCCTCTCCCTCTATCTCCCTCTATCTCCCTCCCTCTGTCTCTCTCTCACTCTCACTCTCACTCTCACTCTCCCTCTCTCTTAATGATGTATTAGTATTATTATTATTATTATTAAGCAAACCTAATCTATTATAATTTTAACAGGTGCTAACGAGATTATCAAAGGTAAGTATTATTATTATTATTATTATTATTATTATTATTATTATTATTATTGTTATTGTTATTGTTATTGTTATTATTATTATTATTATTATTGTTATTATTATTATTATTGTTATTATTGTTGTTGTTATTATTATTATTACTATTATTATTATTATTATTGTTATTATTATTATTGTTATTATTATTATTATTATTATTATTATTATTATTATTATTATTATTATTATTATTGGTAAAACTACAGAAGTACTCCATTCACTATATTGTACATTTTTTATATAATTATTCACTATTTTGGGCAAAATACCGGGACCTAACCAGGGCTAACTACCTGGACCTAACCTGGGCACACTACTGGGACCTAACCTGTATAAATTACCGTGACCTAACCTGGGCACACTACTGGGACCTAACCTGGGCACACTACTGGGACCTAACCTGGGCACACTACTGGGACCTAACCTGGGCACACTACTGGGACCTAACCTGGGCAGACTACCGGGACCTAACCTGGGCAGACTACCTGGACCTAACCTGGGCAGACTACCGTGACCTAACCTGTATAAATTACCGGGACCTAACCTGGGCAGACTACCGTGACCTAACCTGGGCAGACTACAGGGACCTAACCTGGGCAAACTACCGGGACCTAACCTGTATAAATTACCTGGACCTAACCTGGGCAAAATACCGTGACCTAACCTGGGCAAAATACAGCGATATAACCGTAATTCCATACCGTACTTTTAGATTAAAAAAAAACATACCTTACCGTAATTCCATACCGTACATTTAGATTAAAAAAACCATACCATTCTTAAACAAATAATGGGTATTTATTTAAACTTACGAACATGAGAATACGTACATGAGAATACGTACATAATTATCCATGTGAAAATACACACATGGGAAAATACACACATGGGAAGATACACACATGGGAAAATACACACACGGGAAAATACACACATGGGAAGATACGCACATGGGAAGATACACACATGGGAAAATACGCACATGGGAAAATATGCACATGGGGCAATACACACATGGGAAAATATGCACATGGGAAAATACGCACATGGGAAAATACGCACATGGGAAAATACGCACATGGGAAAATACGCACATGGGAAAATACACACATGGGAAGATACACACACGGGAAAATACACACATGGGAAAATACACACATGGGAAAATATGCACATGGGAAAATACGCACATGGGAAAATACACACATGGGAAAATACGCACATGGGACAATACGCACATGGGAAAATACACACATGGGAAAATACGCACATGGGGCAATACGCACATGGGAAAATACACACATGGGAAAATACGCACATGGGGCAATACGCACATGGGAAAATACGCACATGGGGCAATACGCACATGGGAAAATACGCACATGGGGCAATACGCACATGGGAAAATACGCACATGGGGCAATACGCACATGGGAAAATACGCACATGGGGCAATACGCACATGGGAAAATACGCACCTGGGAAAATAAGGCAACCCGGGTTGTCGGAAAAAACCCGGGTTGGTGGGAAAAACCCGGGTTGTCGGGAAAAACCCGGGTTGTCGTAAAAAACCCGGGTTTTCGGGAAAAACCCGGGTTGTCGTAAAAAACCGGGTTGTCGTAAAAAACCCGGGTTGTCGAGAAAAACCCGGGTTGTCGGAAAAATACCGGGTTGTCGGAAAAAACCCGGGTTGTCGTAAAAAACCCCGGTTGTCGTAAAAAACCCGGGTTGTCGGAAAAAGCCCGGGTTTTCGTAAAAAAAAACCGGGTTGTTGTAAAAAAACCGGTTTGTCGTAAAAAAACCGGTTTGTCGTAAAAAAAACCGGGTTGTCGTAAAAAAACCGGGTTGTCGTAAAAAACCCGGGTTGTCGAAAAAAAACCCAGGTTGTCGGGAAAAACCCAGGTTGTCGGGAAAAACCCGGGTTGTCGTAAAAAACCCGGGTTGTCGTAAAAAAAACCCGGGTTGTCGGGAAAAACTCGGGTTGTCCGGAAAAACCCGGGTTGTCGGAAAAAAAACCGGGTTGTCGGAAAAAAACCGGGTTGTAGGAAAAAAACCGGGTTGTCGGAAAAAAACCGGGTTGTCGGAAAAAAACCGGGTTGTCGGAAAAAACCCGGGTTGTCGAAAAAAACCGGGTTGTCGGAAAAAACCCGGGTTGTCGAAAAAACCCGGGTTGTCGGAAAAAAACCCGGGTTGTCGGAAAAAACCCGGGTTGTCATAAAAAACCCGGGTTGTCGGAAAAAACCCGGGTTGTCGGGAAAAACCCGGGTTGTCGGGAAAAACCCGGGTTGTCGGGAAAAACCCGAGTTGTCGGAAAAAACCCGGGTTGTCGGGAAAAACCCGAGTTGTCGGAAAAAACCCGGGTTGTCGGCAAAAAAACGGGTTGTCGGCAAAAAAACGGGTTGTCGAAAAAACCCGGGTTGTTGGAAAAAACCCGGGTTGTCGGAAAAAAAACGGGTTGTCAGGAAAAACCCGGGTTTTCGTAAAAAACCCGGGTTTATTGCTCATATTTCTTAATTAAACCCATTGGGGACGCTCCAATGACATAGATTAGGTGTATTTTATGATGTAGAATCCAAATTACAGGTGAAAACAGGTAAAAAAGCCGTTATTCTAGTCAAAACAAGTCAATATAGGGGTTGGATATGTAACAGCTTTTTATTGAGTTAATGCTTATATTTCTTAATTATTCACCTCTATTGTATGTAGTTTATGTTTTATAATCCAAACGCGTTATTATAGAGATATAATTGATAAACGAAGGAAATAGGGAGAAGAGAGAATATCCTGATCTGGTAACATTGTATGCATCTGATCTGGCAACTCTGCAGAAATGGAGGGAAAAAAAATTATTTGTGTATTAACCAATTTATTACGTCATTTTGGTAAGTTATACATTATTTATAGTACATTTATTTATAGTAAACAATAAATAATGTTGATAAATGTGCTAAAATAACGATATTAGGTAATAATAAGTTTCGTGTGTGTGTGTGTGTCTCTCTCTCTCCCTGATCTGGTAACACTGTATGCATCTGATCTGGCAACACTGCTACTGAGAAAATGGAGGGAAAGAAAATGATTTGTTTATTAACCAACTTATTACGTCATTTTGGTAAGTTATACATTATTTATAGTACCTTTAGCATTCAGTAAACAATAAATAATACCTTTAGCATTCAGTAAACAATAAATAATGTTGATAAATGTGTTAAAATAATGATAATAGGTAATTATAACTTTCGTGTGTGTATGTGTGTCTCTCTATCTCCCTCTCCCTCTATCTCTCTCTCTTAATGATGTATTAGTAGTAGTATTATTATAATTAAGCAAACCTAATCTATTGTAATTTCAACAGGTGCTAACGAGATGATGAAAGGTAAGTATTATTATTATTATTATTATTATTGTTATTATTATTATTATTATTATTGTTGTTATTATTATTATTATTGTTGTTATTATTATTATTACTATTATTATTATTATTATTATTATTATTATTATTATTATTATTATTATTATTATTGGTAAAACTACAGAAGTACTCCATTTACTATATTGTACATTTTTTATATAATTATTCACTATTTTGGGCAAAATACCTGGCAGACTACCTGGACCTAACCTGGGCAAAATACCGGGACCTAACCTGGGCAGACTACCGGGACCTAACCTGGGCAAAATACCGGGACCTAACCTGGGCTAACTACCGGGACCTAACCTGGGCAAAATACCGGGACCTAACCTGGGCAGACTACCGGGACCTAACCTGGGCTAACTACCTGGACCTAACCTGGGCAAAATACCGGGTATAACCGGTATAAACTATCATAAAGTGACTGGGGCAAAATTCCCAGGACCTAGCCTAATGTGGTAACACTGCTCAAGCCTAATGTGGTAACACTGCTCAAGCCTAATGTGGTAACACTGCTCAAGTCTAACCAAAAACACAGTTATTCTGTAATAATACCCAAAATTAATCTGACCTAACCTAATTATTATTATTACTATTATTATTATTATTATTATTATTATTATTATTATTATTATTATTATTACTATTATTATTATTATTACTATTATTATTATTATTATTATTATTATTATTATTATTATTATTATTATTAACAGGTGTTGGTCTTGGAGTGGTGGCATCTTCGTCTTGGGACCAACACACACACACACACACAGCTGGACACACACACACCCTAACCAACTTATTAACCAACTTATTACGTCATTTTGGTAAGTTATACATTATTTATAGTACCATTAGCATTCAGTAAACAATAAATAATGTTGATAAATGTGTTAAAATAATGATAATAGGTAATAATAAGTTTCGTGTGTGTGTGTCTCTCTATCTCTCTCTTAATGATGTATTAGTATTATTATTAATATTATTAAGCAAACCTAATCTATTGTAATTTCAACAGGTGCTAACGAGATTATGAAAGGTAAGTATTAGTATTATTATTATTATTATTATTATTATTATTATTATTATTATTGTTATTATTATTGTTATTATTATTATTTTTATTATTATTATTATTATTATTATTGTTATTATTATTATTATTATTATTGGTAAAACTACAGAAGTACTCCATTCACTATATTGTACATTTTTTTATATAATTATTCACTATTTTGGGCAAAAAAACGGGCAGACTACCGGGACCTAACCTGGGCTAACTACCTGGACCTAACCTGGGCACACTACTGGGACCTAACCTGTATAAATTACCGGGACCTAACCTGGGCAAACTACCGTGACCTAACCTGTATAAATTACCGGGACCTAACCTGGGCAAAATACCGGGACCTAACCTGGGCAGACTACCGTGACCTAACCTGTATGAATTACCGGGACCTAACCTGGGCAAACTACCGTGACCTAACCTGGGCAAAATACCGGGACCTAACCTGTATAAAATACCGGGACCTAACCTGGGCAAAATACCGGGATATAACCTGTGTAAACTACCGTGACCTAACCTGGGCAGACTACAGGGATATAACCTGGGCAAAATACCGGGACCTAACCTGGGCAGACTACCGGGACCTAACCTGGGCAGACTACCGTGACCTAACCTGGGCAAAATACCGTGACCTAACCTGGGCAGACTACCAGGACCTAACCTGTATAAATTACCGGGACCTAACCTGGGCAGACTACCTGGACCTAACCTGGGCAGACTACTGGGATATAACCAGTGTAAACTATCATAAATTGACTGGGGCATATAGCCGGATGTGGTAACACTGCGAGTTTCCCAGCCGAAAACCCCCAAGATTCAAATTATATCTGGTAATACTATTTTCTAATTGGTAATAAATAAATACTACATTATTATTATGTATATATGTGTTTGGTAATTATTGAAAGAATTACCGTTATTTTGGTAAATATTGAAAACATTACGGTTATTCGGTAAATATTGAATGAATAATAATAATAATAACACTAATAATAATAATAATAACAATAATAATGATAATGGTAAATATTGAATGAATGAAGAAGGATAGAAGGAAGGAAGGAAGGAAAGAAAGAAGGATGGAAGGAAGGAAAGAAAGAGGGATGGTAGGAAAAAAAGAAAGAAGGATGGAAGGAAGGAAAGAAAGAAGGAAGGATGGAAGGAAAGAAAGAAAGAAGGATGGAAAGAAAGAAAGAAGGATGGAAGGAAGGAAAGAAAGAAGGACTGTAATAATAATAAATGGTTTAATTCTGAAAAAGGCAGCCATTAATGGGCTGAAAATATACAGTTACGGTATAATTCAAAAACATTAATTACATTGACACACATATATACATTCATTACACTGTCACACACATATATACCTATATACATACATGCACATATACACATCCACATGCATCCACATAGACATATACCCATACACACATAAACACACATATACATCCACATAGACATATTCCCATACATACATATACATATGTACACACATATACAGTACATACTTACATTATTTTTCATAGTTTATTAGGGATGGTTTGAGTTTGTGTGTGTGTGTGTATGTGACTGTGTGTGTGTGTGTGTGTGTGTGTGTGTGTGTGTGTGTGTGTGTCCGAGCAGTCCCGAGTCTGGTTGAACTCCCGGTAACACACACAGTCACACACACACGGTAATTATAGTATTATTATTATTATTATTACATTACTCTCTTAATTACTCACTTAATTATTATTATTATTATATTTATTATTGCAATGATCATATTTAACTATAATTTACTCTACACAAAATTTAAGTACAGTAAAATAATCAATTATGGAATGTAACCACAAATTTTAAGGGTGTGTGGGAGTAGGGGACAGGCTTGGGGGGGTTAGGGGGGTGCAGGGGTAGGGGGACAGGCTTGGGGTGGGTAGAAAGCCTGTCCCCCTATTCCCGCACCCTCTCTAACCCCCCCAAGCCTGTCCCCTACTCCCAAACACCCCAGTCCCACTATTATTACGGTACTATTATTATTATTATTATTATTATTACTATATTATTACTATTATTATTATTACTGTTATTATTATTACTATTATTATTACTATTATTATTATTACTATTATTACTATTACTATTATTATTATTATTATTATTATTATTAACAGGTGTTGGTCTTGGAGTGGTGGCATCTTAGTCTTGGGACCAACACACACACACACACACACACACACACCCACAGCTGGACACCCTTCAATAAGTGAGCATATCTCTCTCTCTCTCTCTCTCTCTCTCTCTCTCTCTCTCTCTCTCTCTCTCTCTCTCTCTCCTCTCTCTCTCTCTCTCTCTCTCTCTCTCTCTCTCTCTCTCTCTCTCTCTCCTCTCTCTCTCTCTCTCTCTCTCTCTCTCTCTCTCTCTCTCTCTCTCTCTCTCTCTCTCTCTCTCTTCCTTTGTATTTCACCCCTTCGTTAATTCTCAACATTTTTTTTTTTTGTCCATGGCAAGAATTGTATAATTTGTGAAAAGCCCATCATTCCCCCTGTAAATTATTATTATTATTATTATTATTATTATTATTATTACAGAAGCCAGCCTTCCTTGAGAAACCAGCCACTGACAGCCGCCACTGACAGCAGCCACTGACAGCCGCACTAATAGCCACCACTAACAGCAGCCACTAACAGCCGCCACTAACAGCCGCCACTAACAGCAGCCACTAACAGCCGCCACTAACAGCAGCCACTAACAGCCGCCACTGGTGATTTGAAATTACGGTACAATATTTTTAATTAAGAGTGCAGAAATATTATTTGTTTTTTCGTACAGTCTCATACTGCACACACACACACACACATATACACTCATATATACACACACATACACAGACACACATATACACACACACACATATATGTATACACACGTTTACACACTTTAAAAAGAAGTTGGATAAATATTGGGATAATGGGACAAATAGGTAAATACAGACACACATACACACATACACACACACACACTCATATACACACACACATATACACACACACACACACACACACACATATATATATACACACACACAATATAACATAACAAATGGTTTCAGTATATTTTTTCAGTACCGTATATAATTATTACACTTATTATAATGTTTTATAGTAATAGATGTGTGTGTGTGTGTGTGTGTGTATAGAGAAAGTGTGTGTGTGTGTGTATAGAGAAAGTGTGTGTGTGTGTGTGTGTGTGTGTATAGAGAAAGTGTGTGTGTGTGTGTATAGAGAATGTGTTTGTGTGTATAGAGAAAGTGTGTGTGTGTATATAGAGAAAGTGTGTGTGTGTGTATAGAGAAAGTGTGTGTGTATATGAGAAAGTGTGTGTGTGTGGTATAGAGAAAGTGTGTGTGTGT
>JAWZYT010000924.1:55000-65000 GCA_034508575.1 Petrolisthes manimaculis | reverse complement strand
ACCAGTGTGTGTGTTATGGTACCAGTGTGTGTGTTATGGTACCAGTGTGTGTGTTATGGTACCAGTGTGTGTGTTATGGTACCAGTGTGTGTGTTATGGTACCAGTGTGTGTGTTATGGTACCAGTGTGTGTGTTATGACCAGTGTGTGTGTTATGGTACCAGTGTGTGTGTTATGGTACCAGTGTGTGTGTTATGGTACCAGTGTGTGTGTTATGGTACCAGTGTGTGTGTTATGGTACCAGTGTGTGTGTTATGGTACCAGTAAGGGTGTTATGGTACCAGTAAGGGTGTTTTATGATTATACAAATACAAATTATATTATACATTTTGTGCTGTATGTTATTATATTTTCTTAATACTGTATACATTCTCCTCTCTTTTTATGCCAGTTTAAATTGTGTGAATTTGAAATAGTGCGTATCATGGGGGAAAAAAAAAATGCAATTTCCATGAACTCTTAAAATAACATGAACCATTAGGCTCCATTTTCAAGTTAAAGTTAAATTATTTATTATGGAAATGTACAATTTACTTTATGCTAAATTCACTTTATACGACACAACCCTTCACCAACCTATACATACATACATACACACACACATACATACATACAGGCATTCACTAACCTAACCTAACATAAAAAAAAGAGGAGAGTGTATAACAAACTGTACGGTTAAAGGAGACAGAAATACCAACCATTATTTATTACAAACATTTAGACAGAAATACCAACCATTATTTATTACAAACATTTAGACAGAAATACCAACCATTATTTATTACAAACATTTAGACAGAAATACCAACCATTATTTATTACAAACATTTAGACAGAAATACCAACCATTATTTATTACAAACATTTAGACAGAAATACCAACCATTATTTATTACAAACATTTAGACAGAAATACCAACCATTATTTATTACAACCATTTAGACAGAAATACCAACCATTATTTATTACAACCATTTAGACAGAAATACCAACCATTATTTATTACAACCATTTAGACAGAAATACCAACCATTATTTATAACAAACATTTAAATATTATGTCAAACCTTTAGTCACAATTAATTATTATTATTATTATTATTATTATTGTTATTATTATTGTTATTATTATTATTGTTATTATTATTATTATTGTTATTATTATTATTGTTATTATTATTATTATTGTTACTATTATTGTTATTATTATTATTATTATTATTGTTATTATTATTATTATTATTGTTATTATTATTGTTATTATTATTATTATTATTATTATTATTATTATTATTATTATTGTTATTATTATTATTGTTATTATTATTATTATTGTTATTATTATTATTGTTATTATTATTATTATTGTTATTATTATTATTGTTACTATTATTGTTATTATTATTATTATTATTATTGTTATTATTATTATTATTATTGTTATTATTATTGTTATTATTATTATTATTGTTATTATTATTGTTATTATTATTATTATTGTTATTATTATTATTATTATTGTTATTATTATTGTTATTATTATTATTATTGTTATTATTATTGTTATTATTATTGTTATTATTATTATTATTATTATTTGAAAGAGTAATTGTGTGTTTTGTTTACAGTGACGTGGATCAAGATGAAACAACAACAACAACAACAATAACAACAACAATAACAACACAACAACAACAATACTGGTGTCACATGACTCTCACAGTTGTCAGTAATTAACTTCAACAACAACAACAACAACAACTGTTTGTGTGTGTGTGTGTGTATATGTGTGTGTGTTGGTAAATCTGGAGCAACTAAATCCTTCAAACTACAATATTCTAATTAACAGGACACCATTACTTTAAATTGTGTGTGTGTGTGTTGGTAAATCTGGAGCAACTCATTCCTTCAAAATATTCTAATTAACAGGACACCATTATATTTCTTGCTTTGGTTCTGTTTGCTGGTATACTATGGACAACCCAGCTAACCTATCAAACTGTGTGTGTGTGTGTGTCTCTGGTCAGGTATTATATATGACAATCTGTACATCACATCATTCCTCTACAGTTTACTGCTTCCTGTTATTATTTATAGTGTTCTTAACATATAGATTGGAGGATTAATTATCAGTAAAAATTGCCAGTCTATACTCTCCCCTTAAGGCTGCTTTCACACACACACACACACACTCTCTCTCTCTCTCTCTCTCTCTCTCTCTCTTTAAGGCTGCTTTCACACGGACATTTTTGTACGCGTGTTCGTGAACTCTTCAGATTTTTGTACCCACATTGAACACACGTTTGCTACGCGTCCGTGTTTCAATATTGACAGTCCACTACCACCACCCTACTATCCCACTACCACCACCCTACTATCCCATACTATCCCACTACCACCACCCTACTATTATCCCACTACCACCACCCTACTATCCCACTACCACCACCCTACTATCCCACTACCACCACCCTACTATCCCACCAAGTTCATTAATGTTAATTCATTAATTTTATTAGGCTACTTGATGTCTGCATACATGTACCTTATAACAATTATTATGCTGAAATATATACAGTATGTATATTTACTATCAATGACTATATATTATACTTGAATGTACTTTTAGATTTTAAAAAACATACCTTACTTTTAGATTTTAAAAAACATACCGTACTTTTAGATTTTAAAAAAACATACCGTACTTTTAGATTAAAAAAAACATACCTTACTTTTAGATTTTAAAAAAACATACCGTACTTTTAGATTAAAAAAAACATACCTTACTTTTAGATTTTAAAAAAACATACCGTACTTTTAGATTAAAAAAAACATACCTTACTTTTAGATTTTAAAAAAACATACCTTACTTTTAGATTTTAAAAAAACATACCGTACTTTTAGATTAAAAAAAACATACCGTACTTTTAGATTAAAAAAAACATACCGTACTTTTAGATTAAAAAAAACATACCTTACTGTAATTCCATACCGTTAAAAAAAAACATACCTTACCGTAATAATTGTGTGTATGTATGTATTATTCCTCGTGTGTTTGTGTATGTATTATTCCTCGTGTGTTTGTGTGTGTGTATGTATTATTCCTTGTGTGTTTGTGTGTATGTATGTATTATTCCTGTGTGTGTGTGTATTATTCCTCGTGTTTGTGTGTGTGTATGTATTATTCCTGTGTGTGTGTGTATTATTCCTTGTGTGTTTGTGTGTGTGTGTATTATTCCTGTGTGTGTGTGTGTGTATTATTCCTGAAAAGGTTTGATTGCAAGACTATAATTACTAATAATTATTGTACCGTTATGTTATTTCAGGTGTGTGGAGAACAACGAAGAACAAAATAACAAGAGAACAGGAAGTGGAGTGATAACAGAAGAACAAAAGAACAAAAGAACAAAAAAAAAAAAATAATAAAAAAATAATAATAATAATAATAATAATAAAATAAAACTTTGAAAATTTAAAATTCATATTCAAACTAAACCAAAAATTATGTGAATTTAAGAGGGTGTGGGAATAGGGGACAGGCTTCAGGGGGGGGAGGGGGAATAGGGGGACAGGCTTGGGGTGGGTAGAAAGCCTGTCCCCCCTATTCCCACACCTCCTCTAATCCCCCCAAGCCTGTCCCCTATTCCCACACACCCCAGTCCCCCCCAAGCCTGTGCCCTATTCCCCCCCCCCAAGCCTGTGCCCTATTCCCCCCCCCAAGTCTGTCCCCTATTCCCCCCCCCCAAGCCTGTCCCCCAAGCCTGTCCCCTATTCCCACACCCTCTTAAATTCACATAATTTTTGGTTTAGTTTGAATATGAATTTCTAAATTTTCAAAGTTTTATTTTATTATTATTATTATTTTTTTATTATTAAATTTATTTTGGTGGATTTGTTGAATAAGAATTTCAAAATAAACATTTATTCATTTGTTTGTTTATAAATTGATGTTGGCTGTTTTCTGGAAAGTCTTTGAAATTTGTAATAAATAAATAAAGTTGTTAGGTGTATTTGTTTTAATTGGAATATACGTAATAATTGTATGTTAATTGTATATATTTGGTTTAACAAGTTGTTTGTTTGTTGTTTTACTTGATAAAAACCTAAATATAATGTAAAGGTTTATATAGAGAAACACATTATTCAAAGATACATATTTAATGAATATTTAATAATAATAACAATAATAATAATAATAGTAATATTAATAATAATAATAATAATAGTAATATTAATAATAATAGTAATAATAATAGTAATAATAATAATAATAGTAATAATAATGATAATGATATATATTAATAATTAAATATATTTAATGAATAAAGAGTTTGATATATTTAATGATACATATTATCAAGGTGTACAATTGACAAATTTGAAATTTATACTACATATAAAAACTGAAAATAAATAAACTTGGAAATATAAACCTACGAGAAAATTATAAGTAATGTATCAATATATAAATCCATCTGAAACCGAGATAGATTTTTGAGGTACAAACAAAATCATAGATGGAATAATTAATATAGATAAATATTTGAGATAAACAGAAAATATATATATATATATTTTTTTTTTTTTTTTTTTTCATATCGATATATGAAATAATAAGCCAAGAATGTTATACAATATCATATAATTATTATACAAACATTCATGATATCAATATAACTGTCTAAGATAGATATACAGAATTTAATTCAAATAACAATTTAAGATGCATATTTATATACTAGATAATTAATACTATATATATAATTAAATTAAATATATATATTATATTAGATAGATATATAGACAAATAACAATTTCAAATACTTAAATAAATAATTTTGCTACATATTATAATCATTCATATATCTATTATAATAACATTATATTACATACATTCATTATAACATATATATTTATAGACAAATATTTTCAGATACATAGATAAACTATTGATATAACTAAATCAATAGTATATATATAATTTCTGTACTTAATTATATCATATACAGTATATAACAATACTTATATTTCATATATATATACATAGACAAATAACAATTACAGATACATAGATATATCTATCTATTATATAAATAAAAATAAAATTAATACTATATAATATTATTTATAATATTTATTATATTAAATAGTTTCATATATCAGATAGATAAATACATATATACAAACATTGGTATTATATTAAATAGTTTCATAAAACAAATAGATAAATACATATATACAAACACTCGTGTTTTTTTTTAAAGTTTCATATAACAGATAGATAAATACATATAAACAGATAATCATAAAACAGATAGATAAATACATCAATTGTCTATGTGAACTTGTATTATATTAAAAAGTTTCATAAAACAGATAGATAAATTGATGTATTTATCTATCTGTTTTATGAAACTATTTAATATAATATGAAGAGAAAGACACAGAAAACATTAAGATATACAAACATTCGTATTATATTAAATAGTTTCATAAAACAAATAGATAAATACATATACAAACACTCGTATTTTTTTTTTAAAGTTTCAAAAAACAGGTATATAAATACAACAATTGTCTCAATTAGTTGTGGGTGGTGGTGGCTGAGTGGAGAGAGTGTTGGACTGTGGCTGTGAGGGACCAGGGTTCGATTCCACCTCAGAACACTTAGGATTTTTAAAGGTGTTGAATTGGGTCTAGCTGTGTGTGTATCAAACTATAATGTGTGTGTATCAAAAAATATCTAGTAGGACAGAAGAGAAGCTATGGTACCAACATTGTCTCATCTGGGGTGTGTGTGTGTGTTCTGTGTGTCTTTCTCTTCGTATTATATTAAATAGTTTCATAAAACAGATGGATAAATACAATTGTCTCATGATAATTGTGGGTGGTGGTGGCTGAGTGGAGAGAGTGTTGGACTGTGACTGTGAGGGACCAGGGTTCGATTCCACCTCAGAACACTTAGGATTTTTAAAGGTGTTGAATTGGGTGTAGCTGTGTTGTGAGAGAATGTATGTGTGTGTGTGTGTGTAAGAGTGACATAATATAAGTGTGTGTGTAATTATAAGAGTTGGAGAATGAAGGTGTGTGAGAGAGAGAATGCATGTGTGTGTGTGTGTGTGTAAGAGTCAAATATAGATGAAAAATAATTTCTCTAGGTGATTATATCCCATACAAACGTTTATTTATATTATATTAAATAGTTTCTTCCTATACCAGATAGATAAATATGTCAATAGTGTGTATATAATTGGGGGTGGCGTGGCAGAGTGGGTAGTGTAATGGACTGTGGCTGTCAAGGACTGGAGTTCAATCCCATCTCATAACGTCTGTTAAAAATATGGGCTGTGTGTGTGTGTGGAGGGAGAGAGAGAAGGGGAGGTGGAGGGAGAAAGAGAAGGGGAGGTGGAGAGAAGTTGGGGAGGTGGAGAGAAGTTGGGGAGGTGGAGAGAAGGGGAGGTGGAGGGAAGGTATGTGTGTGTGGAGAGAAGGGGAGGTGGAGGGAAGGGAGGGAGGTGGAGGGAAGGTATGTGTGTGTGGAGAGAAGGGGAGGTGGAGGGAAGGTATGTGTGTGTGTGACAGAGTATGTGTGTGTAGAAAGCCTGTCCCCCTATTCCCGCACCCCCCCCCCAAGCCTGTCCCCTACTCCCATACATACAAAATAACCACAGGAGAAATAATAAACAGAATAACAGTAATTACAAAAGTATATTACATCTTCGGACAATTTTATATATACATTTTTTTTTTTTTTTTTGTCTCTCTCTCTTTCTGTGTGTGTGTGTGTGTGTGTGTTTCCCTCTCACACACACAGAGAGGGAAACACACACACACACACACACAGAGGGAAAGACACACACACACACAGAGGGAAAGACACACACACACACAGAAAGAGAGAGACAAAAGACACACACAGAAAGAAAGTCTCTCTCTTTCTATGTGTGTGTGTGTGTGTCTTTCTCTATCTCTCTCTCTGTCTTTTCTTTCTTCTTTTCTTCATTCTTCAAAAACCAATCTGAAACAAAAATGAATAATTAATTAATAACAAAAATGAATAATTAATTAATAACAAAAATGAATAATTAATTAATAACAAAAATGAATAATTAATTAATAACAAAAATGAATAATTAATTAATAACAAAAATGAATAATTAATTAATAACAAAAATGAATAATTAAAATGAATAATTAATTAATAACAAAAATGAATAATTAATTAATAACAAAAATGAATAATTAATTAATAACGAAAATGAATAATTAATTAATAACAAAAATGAATAATTAAAATGAATAATTAATTAATAACGAAAATGAATAATTAATTAATAACAAAAATGAATAATTAAAATGAATAATTAATTAATAACTACACTATGTTCAAAGCAAGATATTACCAACTCCAAGTAAATTTAAGATAATGAGTGAGTAATAACATACAGGAATAATACTTAATTAATTAGTAGAAATATTAATGAAAAAAGGAACCACTTCTAATTGTCTCGGTGTGCTGTATGTGTGTATGTCAATAACTCACATTAATTGGTAGTAGTAGTGGTAGTAGTAGTAGTAGTAGTAGTAGTAGTAGTAGTAGTGGTAGTAGTAGTGGTAGTAGTAGAGAGAGAGAGAGAGAATACTTCTATAGGGCACAAATATCCACATACAGTACATACATACATACATACACAAATATCCACATACATACATACACAAATATCCACATACATACATACATACATACATACACAAATATCCACATACATACATACATACATACATACATACACAAATATCCACATACATACATACATACATACATACACAAATATCCACATACATACATACACAAATATCCACATACATACATACATACATACATACACAAATATCCACATACATACATACATACATACATACATACACAAATATCCACATACATACATACATACATACACAAATATCCACATACATACATACATACACAAATATCCACATACATACATACATACATACATACACAAATATCCACATACATACATACACAAATATCCACATACATACATACATACATACATACACAAATATCCACATACATACATACATACATACATACATACACAAATATCCACATACATACATACACAAATATCCACATACATACATACATACATACATACACAAATATCCACATACATACATACACAAATATCCACATACATACATACATACATACATACACAAATATCCACATACATACATACATACATACATACATACACAAATATCCACATACATACATACACAAATATCCACATACATACATACATACATACATACACAAATATCCACATACATACATACACAAATATCCACATACATACATACATACATACATACACAAATATCCACATACATACATACATACATACATACATACACAAATATCCACATACATACATACATACATACATACACAAATATCCACATACATACATACACAAATATCCACATACATACATACATACATACATACATACACAAATATCCACATACATACATACATACATACATACACAAATATCCACATACATACATACACAAATATCCACATACATACATACATACATACATACACAAATATCCACATACATACATACATACATACATACATACACAAATATCCACATACATACATACATACATACATACACAAATATCCACATACATACATACACAAATATCCACATACATACATACATACATACATACACAAATATCCACATACATACATACATACATACATACATACACAAATATCCACATACATACATACATACATACACAAATATCCACATACATACATACACAAATATCCACATACATACATACATACATACATACACAAATATCCACATACATACATACATACATACACAAATATCCACATACATACATACATACATACACAAATATCCACATACATACATACATACACAAATATCCACATACATACATACATACATACACAAATATCCACATACATACATACACAAATATCCACATACATACATACATACATACACAAATATCCACATACATACATACACAAATATCCACATACATACATACATACATACACAAATATCCACATACATACATACATACACAAATATCCACATACATACATACATACATACACAAATATCCACATACATACATACACAAATATCCACATACATACATACATACATACACAAATATCCACATACATACATACACAAATATCCACATACATACATACATACATACATACATACACAAATATACACATACATACATACACAAATATCCACATACATACATACATACACAAATTCAAAATACATAGAGAAATATATACACACATACATACATACATATACAAATATTGTATGAATAATAATAATAATAATAACAATAATAATTACTAACCTGATAATATGTTTGTTTGTTTGTTTGTTTGTGTGTTCTCTCTTTAGTAAACAACAACAACAACAACAACTGCCTTCATCTGTAAATAAATAATAATATTAATAATAACAATAACAATAATATTAATAATAATAATAATAATAATAATAATAACAATAATAATATTAATATTAATAATAATAATAATAATGATAATAATAATATTAATAATAATAATAATAATAATAATAATAATAATAATAATAATAATAATAATAATAATAATATTAATAATAATAATAATAATAATAATATAAAAATATACGGATAAAATTATACACACATACATAACCTATCAAAATACACACAGACATACATACATACATGGTGATGAAAATTCTTTGAAAATACATACATATATATACATAAATTTAGTATACATAAAAACACACACATAGACTTTAAAAAAATATACAGTACGGTATAACTCTTTCTTTTTCTCTCTCTATCTCTATTCTCTCTCACTCTATCTCACTTCTGTTTG
>JAWZYT010000924.1:47500-52500 GCA_034508575.1 Petrolisthes manimaculis | reverse complement strand
TATTACATAGTCAAATCTTACTATTAAATATTACTATTATATCTTACTATTAAATATTACATAGTCAAATCTTACTATTAATTCTTGTATTATTTTCATCTCTCCTCTCTCCCTCCTTCCTTCTCCAATTCTTTCCTTCTTCTTTCCCTCCTATCTCCTCTCTTCTTCTATCTATCGTTCCCATCTTTTCACCACATATTTATCAAGCATTCTTCTCTACTTCCTCCAATTATCAGCCTTCTCTCTTCCTTCCTTCATCATAATATCATAGTGAAGTTAACAAACACATTTCATTACATACAAACAAACACACACAAACTAGTTAAGAATTGACATATAAAATTGAATCTAAATAACAAGGTAAATCAATATTGTAGACTACAAAACAATATTATACACCAATTAGAAAGTATACACAAATCATACAATAAATAATGTGAAAACAAACAACCCCAGGAAATATAACATAAATAATTCTGTGAGTTTTCATTGCAAATTGTACAGTACTTAAATCTTATTTATATTGTACATAATTTCATTGCAAATTGTACAGTATTTAAATCTTATTTATACTGTACATAATTTCATTGCAAATTGTACAGTACTTAAATCTTATTTATACTGTACATAATTTCATTGCAAATTGTACAGTACTTAAAATGGCTAGCATGGGGTAAAAAGAGTAGAGTACACTCTCCTCTTTTTTTATTACATTATAGGTTGGTGAAGGGTTGTGTCACATAAAGTGAATTTAGCATAAAGTAAATTGTACATTTCCATAATAAATAATGGTACTTTAACTTGAAAATGGAGCCTAATGGTTCACGTTATTTTAAGAGTTCGTATAAATTGCATTTATTTTATTTTTTTCATGATACGCACTATTTCAAATTCGCATGATATTTTTTTCATACTGTACCGTACTGCCACCCTTGCCTCTAACACACACACACACACACACACACACACACACACACACACACACACACACACACACCATTGTAAATATTATCAACAACCCTTAGTATATTGTCTGTGTTTGTTCTTGTTTGTTTTTTTGTTATTTTTGTACCAACCATATTTATAGTGTGTAATTTGTGAATTTTCAGCGGTATTGCTGCTATCTTGAATAAACCGTTTATTATTATTATTATTATTATTATTATTACACACACACACACATATATGGAAGGAGGTTGTTTTGTGGAATAGTACAAACACACACACTCTTTCTCTCTCTCCCTCTAACACACACACACACACACACACACACTCTTTCTCTCTCTCCCTCTAACACAAACACACACACACACATTACCGGGACCTAACCTGTACAAACTACTAGGAAGTGGGAACTAACCTGTGTGTGGTGGCTGTGTGTGTGTGTGTAGGTACTGGTAAACACACACACACACACACACACTGTGAATCATGGCTGTGCAAGTTGGCTGTAGAAGACATTGTGAGTGACGGCTGTGTGGCTGTGTGGCTGTAATAATAATAATAATAATAATAATAATAATAATAATAATAATAATAAAGAAAAGGAAAGAGAAGAAAAAGATTGCAAACAGAAAAATAGGAATCCTTGTAAAACTCTTGTACAACTTGTGTTTCATTTTATGCAAAGCTGAACAAACTTAAAACCTCTTTCAAGATATATTTATTTTTCAGTATTGAGAAGAGTGATTTAGACAAAGTAAATTATGTATGTATGTATGTACTGTATGTATGTATGTATGTATGTATGTATGTACGTATGTACTGTATGTATGTATGTATGTATGTACTGTATGTATGTACGTATGTACTGTATGTATGTATGTATGTATGTACTGTATGTATGTATGTATGTACTGTATGTATGTATGTACTGTATGTATGTATTGTGAATGTGGATACTCACTTTTTGGAAAATAATGAAGCCTTAAAATTTTGGTTGGTTGGAGAGCTAACAAACCAATACCTACATAGGTTTGAACTTATACAGTACATACATAATTTACCATGAGAACTATATATATATATATCTGTCATCTCTGTATTAAAATTGTATTACAACATTATATCTAATACATACATACATCTATCTATCTATCTATAGGTGTGACGCCTGGTTCCTTCCGGGGGTGGTAAAGGCAGAAGTGTCTCCAGTTGTCCCTGTTCCAACACTCCCTCCTTATTCCCTACTCTGTTCCAACACTCCCTCCTTACTCCCTACTCTGTTCCAACACTCCTTCCTTACTTGTTCAAACCTTCCTCTGACCCTTACTTACTTACTTACTTACTTACGTAAGTAAGTAAGTAAGTAAGGGTCAGGGGAGGGTTTGAACAAGTAAGGAGGAAGTGTTGGAACAGGGAAAACTGGACACACTTCTGCCGTGGCCAACAAATTCATTAAATAATTCACCCATAAGGCATTTAATAATAATAATAATGATCACTGTATAGATTACTCAACAAATTCATTAAATAATTCACCCATAAGGCATTTAATAATAATAATAATGATCATTGTATAGATTACTCACCAAATTCATTAAATAATTCATCCATAAGGCATTTAATAATAATAATAATAATCACTGTATAGATTACTCAACAAATTCATTAAATAATTCACCCATAAGGCATTTAATAATAATAATAATGATCACTGTATAGATTACTCACCAAATTCATTAAATAATTCATCCATAAGGCATTTAATAATAATAATAATAATCACTGTATAGATTACTCAACAAATTCATTAAATAATTCACCCATAAGGCATTTAATAATAATAATAATGATCATTGTATAGATTACTCACCAAATTCATTAAATAATTCATCCATAAGGCATTTATACGACAAACATTCTTTCGTTTGCGAGCTAACAAACCACTGTGGAATCAACCCTGTCATAACTTTGTTCTCTGTAGAACACTGAAGATGGTGGCAGTGTTCACACAAACTGTTTGTATTAATATATTATTTCTATCAACAAGAGGGGGGGGGGGGGGGTTTTATTCACAGTTTATGATCATGATGACAGTGTGATTTCACTAATATTAATTCAACCTCAGGTCCTTACTCTATATACAACTCTATTAGGCTGCTTTCACACCAACGTTCTCGAACGTGCGTTTGGGAACGTGACGTTTTAACATTCAATGGAGTTAAATGTAACCTTTCACACGACACATTACACACCAGTCCAACACTGTACACACGTCCAACACAACATGGACACGTGTGTCGTTATTAATACACACGTCGTTACTGACTACTGGTAACAATGACAGCTGACACACCAGTGTCTAGATACCACGTGTACAGACAGACACAACGGTCGTTAACTACCTCTCTCAGGTGTGGTGACAGCCCAGAGGACTCTGTTAGTTCTGTTCAAACCTTACACACAGATGGATGGATAACACTTGTTGCTACTACATTATGTGTTCAGTACACTGGCAACAAGTATTTTTGGTGTGTAATACATTCAAGTATGATATACTGTATAGTCATTGATAGTAAATATGCATATATATTTCAGCATAATAATTGTTATATAATTGTTATATAATTGTTATAGGTTATAGGTACAGCCTAATATAATTAATGAACTAATATTAATGAACTTGGTGGGAAAGCAGGGGGGGGGGGGGACTGTCAATATTGAAACGTGGACGCGTAGCAAACGTGTGTCCAACGCGGCTACAAAAATCTAACGCGTTCCGGAACGCACATCAAACACACACGCTGGTGTGAAAGCAGCCTTAGACTCACTGTATATACCCTGTTAGAAGAGTCAACCCCTGCCATTACAGGGGTAGAGGTAACCCTGCCATGACACAGCTACTACAGGGGTAAATGAGTCAACCCCTGCCATTACACACCTGCTCCCAAAAGTCCTGGCACACCAACACACACACACACACACACCTGCAATGCAAATAAATATTAATACCATATATTAAACCATCGTCCAGGAACACTTGGAAGAGGAAGGTGAACTGAGCTCTTAATAAAACAAATAAACAGAAACTCATTCCTATAAATAACTGTAAGTGATTTACATTAGTGTTGAGTACAAGGATAACCCCGAGTCACTACAGAGGAAGAAAGAGGAACAAAAAAGAGAGATAAGTCGATACAAATGTGATAAAAAAGTTACTTCTAGTGATAAAGGCTTGATTCCACAGTGGCATTGGTTTGTTAGCTCCCCAACCAACCAAAATTTTAAGGCTTCATTATTTTGCAAAAGGCAAATATCCACATTCACAATATCTATCCAACAGTTAGATAATAATGATCACTGTATAGATTACTCACCAAATTCATTAAATAATTCACCCATAAGGCATTTAATAATAATAATAATAATCACTGTATAGATTACTCACCAAATGCATTAAATAATTCACCCATACGGCATTTAATAATAATAATAATAGTAATAATAATCACTGTATAGATTACTTAACAAATTCATTAAATAATTCACCCATAAGGCATTTACACGACAAACATTATTTCGTTTGGGAACTTACCAACCAAACCAAACCCATGTGGCATCGCCTGGACACACACACACACACAAACAATAACACGTGACACACACACACACACACAAACAATAACACGTGACGATGGTGAAAATTCTACCTTTCGTTCGGCACATATTTATTTATTCACTGTTATATAAGTAAGTTCTTTAGTGATTTCATTTATTCTCCCTTATTAATATTACTATATATAGTATAGGCCTACCTACAGAGTACATTATATAATAATTATATACCAATAAATTTGAGTAGGTACAATAATACTTACGAATTGAATGATCATTTTATCGTTCCTCCATTTTTTTTTATTTATTTTTTTTTCCATGTATATATCACCAGATTCCTTATCACCCTAATAACCAATTTATTAAACATTATCGTATATTTTGCCGATATAATTATCACACATTTTCTATAATTATCGCATTATCTGATTTATCTCATGCAC
>JAWZYT010000924.1:7500-42500 GCA_034508575.1 Petrolisthes manimaculis | reverse complement strand
CCTCACAGACACGGGGCCTCACAGACACGGGGCCTCACAGACACGGGGCCTCACAGACACGGGGCCTCACAGACACGGGGCCTCACAGACACGGGGCCTCACAGACACGGGGCCTCACAGACACGGGGCCTCACAGACACGGGGCCCTAGGCCATGACCTACTCGCCCCCCCCCCCCCCTAAATCCGCCACTGTACCAGAGAACTGCGTTACAGGTGAAACTTGCCTTATTAATTAGAGTAATAAACGGACAGGTAGGTAGTTATCTTCTTGTCCAGGTAGAAATTCAGTCTCCTTATTAGAGAATGAGAGAGATGTGTGTATGTGTGTGTGTGTGTATTTACCTGTCTGTCTGTATATGTGTTTACTGTGGTTGTGTCACCACTGTGTGTATGTAAAATCACGTATACGATGCACATACATACATACACACATACATATATTACTTGCAAACATATGTAATTATTTCTCGCATACATACATACATAATAACAGTTCAAATTAAGCGCCTATTGTAACTCATCACTCTGTGTGTGTGTGTGTGTGTGTGTGTGTATGTGTGTGTGTATCTCCTCTCTCCAGCCACATACATGCACTCATACATACATACATACACATACATATATACATACATACATACATATACATACATACAGTTCAAATTAAGCGCTGCTTATTGTAACTCACTCTGATTGGTCCACCTCAAAAAATCCATACTTGAACTTGATCGGTGATTGGCTGAAACGGAATGATTATTATGTTACTGTTATTATTAGCTCATTACGAGTCATATAGGTGTTATATAGTTTGTATAACCTTATAATATAATAACAAACACAAATATCAGAGTTTACACACTCGTATATGTCTCGTTTATTTATAATTTGGTGGACAAGTGGATGTGAAATTTACGTAAATCTAATTAAGTCTATCTTTTTTCCTATTCTCCCTTGTTGGGAGAATGGGAAGGTTAGGAAGGAAAATAGGAAGGTTAGGAAAGAGGATGGGAAGGGATGGAAAGAGAATAGGAAGCGTTGATGAAGGATGGGAAGGTTGGTAGAAAAATGAGAAGACTTGATAAATTAAAGGATTAACTTAAATGTTTTTTTATGAAATACGATAATGTAAACACGACACAGATAAATGTGAAGTTAACGTTGTAAGGAGAAGGTGTTATTAGGTACTGGTGAGTGTGTGTGTGTGTACTGGTGTGTGTGTACTGGTGAGTGTGTGTGTGTGTACTGGTGTGTGTGTACTGGTGAGTGTGTGTGTGTGTGTGTGTGTGTGTGAGGTGTAAGGTGTGGTTGGCTGGTATAGCCTCTCTACCATACCGTTGTGTAGGTGTGGTGAGGTGTAAGGTGTGAGGTATGAGGTGGTTTGGTGTATGGATGGCTGGCTGTGTGGGTGTGTAGGTGTGAGGTGTGAGGTATAAGGTGTGGTTGGCAGGTACCTTACCGTTGCTGGTGGTATGGTATATTGGTAGGTGGTGGTGGTGGTCGTTCTATGCCCAGGAACTGTACAGTCTGGGGCACAAGTGGTGTCGCCTCGCTTGCTTCACCGAGGCACGCGATGTTCATAGACTCGAGATTATTAGGTGTAGGAAACGTGTGTATTTCTCGAGTCCATGAACCCTGCTTGTCTCAGTGAAGCAGCAGCAGGTGAGGCGACACGACTTATGCCCCAGACTGTACATACCATGTCCGCCAGAATGACTATACCAGCGAGTTGTTACGTCCATACATGTACGGAGGTAGTCGCTTTGTGTATGTCTACCTCAGATAAAAGTTTCTTAATTCCTTGGGTGTTTATATGAATGGGAGGGATAGGTGAGTGTGTGTAACTAATGGTGAGTTTAAAATTCATTAAATAATTCACCCAGAAGTCATTTAATTACAATAATAATAATAATAATAATAATAATAATAATAATAATAATAATAATAATAATTACTGTATAGTTTATTCAACAAATCCATTAAATAATTCACCCATAAGTCATTTAATAATAATAATAATAATAATAATAATAATAAAAATAATAATAATAATAATAATAATAATAATAATAATAAGAAGAAAACTTATTTTTTTACTGTATCACATCAAAATATAATCATACAATATGTGGATGATTATTATTGACCACATATTTGTTCAATGTATAATATATATATCTTAAAATTATTATATTGAATTATGTTATTAGTAACTATTAATTCCTAAAAATATAATAGGATTAGATACCATTTAATTATTATGAATAGGATTGACTCGTTTCAATAATACCACATATATATATAAACACAGAGCTGTCCAGTGTTGCCAGTAGGTGCAGGAAAATATTGATGTGTTTTTTAGTGAATTTAGAAGTTCGTTCAAGAGTAAACAGGGAAATGTCTACGTGAACGAATAAATACTAAAATTTACCATCGATATGCAAGAGTAAACAGGGAATAATTGAGGTAAATAGGGACATTCTGATGTTGAAGTGAAGGGAAATTTCATGAACAAGGATTGGCAACACTGGGTCAGTTAGTTACTTGAGGCGCCATAACGTGTCGACAGGCAGGGAAAATAATTGCCTTTTTTTTTTAATTAATCTTCGTGAAGTGCTCTAATTACATTCTTACTAGGATTTAATTATTAATCTTAATTAGACTCGTGTTTAAGGGGGTGCGGGAGTAGGGGGACAGGCTTGGGGGGTGCGGAAATAAGGGGAACAGGCTTGGGGGGGGTGAAGGTAGATAGCCTGTTCCTATATCCCCGGCTCCCCGCACCCTCTCAAGCCTATCCCCCTATTCCCAACCCCCCCCAAGCCTATCCCCCTACTCCCGCACCCCCCCCCAAGCCTATCCACCTACTCCCAAACCCCCCCAAGCCTATCCCCCTACTCCCAACCCCCCCCCAAGCCTATCCCCCTACTCCCAAACCCCCCCAAGCCTATCCCCCTACTCCCGCACCCCCCCAAGCCTATCCCCACACCAACCAACCACGCAACGTGAGTACAAGTATTTTATTTATACTGTACGTTAGTTGTAATACTGTATAGCCTATATGTAGGCTATGTGTATGTATGTGTCTGTATGTGTGTGCGTGTGTGTGTAAGAATTGGAGGAGTGTGTGTGTGTGTGTTAATGAGAGAGAGATGACGGAGAAGGAGGAGGAATGTGTGTGTGTGTATATAACAGAGAGAGAGAGTGTGAGTGCATGAGTGAGAGAAAAAAGTTTGTGTTTGAGAGAAAGGGAGGAGTGTGTGTGTGTGTGTGTGTGAGTGTTTGTGTGTGTGTGTGTGTGTTGAAGAATTAAAAGCTAGTGTCAGGGACCGAAGGGGTGCCAAAACCCTTAATGTATTACCACACACATACGGGGAGAGAGAGAAAGTGTGTGTGTGAGTGCGTGAGAGAAAAAAAGTTTGTGTGAAGGAAAGAGAGAGTGTCTCTCTCTCTCTCTCTCTCTCTCTCTCTCTCTCTCTCTCTCTCTCTCACACACACACATTTTTTTCTCAAACACACACACACTCTTTCCAAAAAAAAAAAAACACACTCTCTCGCTCAGCACACACACACACTCGCTCGACACACACAATCTCTCTCTCTCCTCTCTCTCTCTCTCTCTCTCTCTCTCTCTCTCTCTCTCTCTCTCTCTCTCTCTCTCTCCTCTCTCTCTCTCTCTCTCTCTCTCTCTCTCTCTCTCTCTCTCTCTCTCTCTCTCTCACACACATTTTTTTCTCAAACACACACACACTCTTTCCAAAATAAAACACACTCTCGCTCAACACACACACACACACACTCGCTCGACACGCACACACACAATCTCTCTCTCTCTCTCTCTCTCTCTCTCTCTCTCTCTCTCTCTCTCTCTCTCTCTCTCCACTAACGCGAGAGGGACAGTGAGTGACAGACAGAGACAGTAGCCAGTGTTCAGCCGTGTCTGGTAGGAATAGGAGGTGGAAGTCGTGTGCTCTCAAAGATATCATAACAAGAGAGTCTACTTGAGTGAGTGAGTATAAACATTGTGTACAGTTGCCAAAAAAGATATACATACATTGCGACAAATCTTGATAGAACTTTAACCCTAGTAATATCCACAGCTATTTGTAGGGACTATAAACATGTATAACAGAAGGAAATATACATATCCTTCTGTAATACATACCTACTAATAATATAGCATGTATAACAAGGAAATATACATATCCTTCTGTAATACATACTTATAATATAGCATGTATAACAGAAGGAAATATACATATCCTTCTGTAATACATACTTATAAACATGTATAATAGAAGGAAATATACATATACTTCTGTAATACATACTTATAATATAGCATGTATAACAGAAGGAAATATACATATCCTTCTGTCACACATACTTATAATATAGCTTGTATAACAGAAGGAAATATACATATCCTTCTGTAATACATACTTATAATCCCTACAAACAACTATGGACATTAATATATTTAATGTTGTATCAATAGTTGTCGCAATACCTTTTTTTGGCAATTGCACATACAGTCATCAGCAAATAATAGTAAACAATAAGTAACCTAGCTATACTCTGTTCAAAACTTGTGTTCCATTTTCCTCTATCTATCTAGATGTCTCTATTTCTATCTATATCTTTATATCTATTTCTATCTACAGTACTGTATATCTTTCTATCTATCTCTATCTATCTGTCTCTATTTCTATCTATCTCTATCTGTCTATTTCTATCTATATTTATTTCTATCTATCTAAGCATAAGAGTGCCTCTCTCTCTCTCTCTCTCTCTCTCTCTCTCTCTCTCTCTCTCTCTCTCTCTCTCTCTCTCTCTCTCTCTCTCTCTCTCTCTCTCTATCTATCTATCTATCTATCTATCTATCTATCTATCTCTTCTCTGTAATTCCCATTGATATTTGAGTGTGAAGGAAAGAGAGAGAGAGAGTGTGTGTGTGTGTGTGTGTCTCTCTCTCTCTCTCTCTCATTGTAAGTTAGTTGCAGGCAAGGATAATAGTCTATCATCCTTGGTTGAAGGTAAACAAGAGTGCCTGCTGGGTGAATTCATGATTGGGTGGGTGGGTGTATGTGGATATCAGGATTCTACTCACGACATTATTATACAGTTTACCAAGGTCTGTTCAAAACTTGTGTTCCGCTGGCCTTTTGTGCATAGATAGAAATAGATAGATAGATAAATAAGAGATAGATAGAAATAGAGACAGATAGAGATAGATAGAAATAGATAGATAGACAGATAAGAGATAGATAGAAATAGAGACAGATAGATAGAGGAAAATGGAACACAAGTTTATACTTTATACGTGTACGATCAAAAATAAGAACAGATTAATATTTTCTTCTTAACAAACTTTTTTATATTTTGGAATTATTGATTTATTTGAATGTATATTTTCGTCATTCAACACAAATATGAAATACAATAGCTGTCATTTACATAAAACTGTAATTTAAGTGTTTGAAAACAGGCTTGAATCGACCTTTTACAGAGGAATATTTTACAGTCATATTGTAAAAGTAAGTAAAAAAAAGTCTGTATTTATTGTCATACATTTATAACACTCAACACAAATGCGTAGTTGCCAAAAAAAAATAAGTTAAAAGGGTTAGTTCGCTTTTGCTAAATTGGAGCTTCTCGATTCCTCCAAAGTATGCCAGGAAACAGGACCAGAAGAGCAAAAATAATGGTGTTCTGTTGCTTGGAATAGTCTGGAGTATTCAGTTACTCCAAACATTTTCGACCTCCAATATCTCCATGTCCTATTTCGTTTAATTAGTTTTAATCTATATCCCTTCAACGAGTTTTCCTATAATGGATTTTGGAATTTATTATCCAATATTAATAGTATCCAATAGTAAATATTAATAAATTGTTTCTTCTCTATATAAACATTACAGGTGTCCAGATCATTAAGGATAATGAAAGGTTTACATCTTCTAACACGAGGCCAAGTGGTGGGAAAGGCTCGATGGCCAGCTGTACTGCAGACAACAAGGAAGGCAAGACTCGTGGCATCCAGAGCAGCAACCACAACCATCAATTTAGGGTAAGAGAGAGAGGGAGAGAGAGAGAGAGAGAGAGAGAGAGTGTGTGTGTGTGTGTGTGTGAGAGAGAGAGAGAGAGAGAGAGAGAGAGAGAGTTACAAGGAGTTACAAGGAAAAGAAGTACCCTAGAAGACCTTACGGTCCATACAAAAAGGGTACCTGTGAGTTTAGTTGTGCAAGTATGTGACCGTCCTTGAGAGAGAGAGAGAGAGAGAGAGAGAGAGAGAGAGAGAGAGAGAGAGAGAGAGAGAGAGAGAGAGTGAATCAGTGACATGAAGATGGGAAATTTCCAACCACACTTTTTTAATATAACGATAAAAGTTTCCACGGGTTGAAGTAGAAGATAAGGACGTCTGAGGTCAACAATTAGGTATTTTAGGACAGTGGTGATAAATGTGAAGTATACGTAACTGTATGATTAATTAACATACATACATACATACAGTCGAGGCCATAATAATTAATTCCCTTTTCATAAGTGTAGATAAAAATGACACCGTCGCTCCTCTGACCTGACAAACCTCGACCTTAACTTCATTACATTACATATATCTTTCTTTCTTATTTTTTTATTATGTTCCATTATACATTTCCCTTCCCTTTTCGTATTAAAAATGAGATGGGAATGATGTATGAAAGTGTATGAAAGAATAAATGCAAACGACTATAAGTGTGAGATGGGGAATGATGTATGAAAGTGTATGAAAAAATAAATACAAACGACGATAAACGGTACATAGTATAATGAGAGATTAGTCAGGTGCAGAAAGAGAGAGAGAGAGAGAGAGAGAGAGAGAGAGAGAGAGAGAGAGAGAGAGAGAGAGAGAGAGAGAGAGAGAGAGAGATTTCTTCCTTCATTCCCTACTCCACACACACACGAAAGCACACGTGTCATTCTTGGTCATACACATTCATCCCTTTTTTAATTCAAGGTAAACAAACACAGATAAAGGGTTGAAGTTATCACCTGTCTATCTGTCTGTCTGTCTGTCTTTCTGGACTACATTATTACATTGGAGCACCTTAGATAAGATAATGGTATGTTATTGTTGCCTGGAATAGTTTGGAGGAATCATTTACTTGAGGTTTATCACATAAATTGTTAGAAAATAATATAAAAATAAATATATATGTAATTTGTTCAGCTCGTATCAAACGTAAGGGCATGTACAGTCGCGGTCATATATAATCATCCATATAGTGTTAACTCACGTAAGAGTTTGACAGCTTCCCTCTGTTCCTTAGATGATAAACTTTCCAATAAATAGGTTAACTATGGTACCATCTTTTAATTTAAAACAAGCAGCTACACACTACTTAAAACAATAACACACACACACACGTTAACTACCATCTTTTAATTCAATACAAGCAGCTACACACTACTTAAAACAATAACACACACACACACACGTTAACTACCATCTTTTAATTCAATACAAGCAGCTACACACTACTTAAAACAATAACATCATAATTATGTGAACGTAAAAACATTAGACAGTAAATTGTTTGAGATACCCATATGTGGAAAATTACTATTGACCACTACTGTATGTATAAGCCTACACATACAGTACATACGGTACATACTGTCGCCTCACTTGCTACACCTTTAATAGACTCGGATTATTAGGTGTAGAAAAAGAAAGTGTGTAAAATATTTCTCGAGTACATGATGGACACTGGTGAATGTCGCGTTGAAGTAGTGTATGTGACGACAAGACTTCTGCTACCAACTCTACACGTCTGAATATCTCTTACCTAAACGTACATTCTGAAGAGGTATTTTTTTTAAGCTATAGAAATCAGTACTCTATTTTTTTTTTTTTGTGTGTGTGTGTGTGTGATGACTGTACACGAGATAACCTACTTATTTAACCCTTTACAAATGAGTGTGTGTCCCTGCTGAGAAATGATAGGAGTGTGTATGTGTGTGTGTGTGCGCTAGAGAGAGAGAGAGAGAGAGAGAGAGAGAGAGAGATATTGTGTGTGTGTGTGCGCGCTAGAGAGAGAGAGAGAGAGAGAGAGAGTGTGTGTGTGTGTGTGTGCGTGCGTGCTAGAGAGAGAGAGAGAGAGTGTGTGTGTGTGTGTGTGTGTGTGTGTGTGTGTGTGTGTGTGTGTGTGTGTGTGTGCGTGCGTGCGTGCTAGAGAGAGAGAGAGTGTGTGTGTGTGTGTGTGTGTGTGTGTGTGGTGGGAATTACACTCTCATAGTTATATCATGAAGTCAAGTTCTGAGATAAGCCACTACGCAATATTATGTCCTTCAACCATCTGACGTAAAGGTAATTTTTGAGAGAGAGAGAGAGAGAGAGAGAGAGAGAGAGAGAGATTGTGTGTGTGTGTAAAGTAAAGTAAAGTAAATTTATTGTCATTATTTACAATTATTAACATGTGAAGATAACAATTATACATAGTGTGTGTGTGTGTGTGTGTGTGTGTGTGTGTGTGTGTGTGTGAAACGGCCTACAGTCACGACCAAAAATTGTGTGTCCTTTGAAGTACGATATAAACTTTAATCATAATAATAATAATCATAATAATAATAATAATAATAATAGGCTTGGAGGTGAGGGAATAGGGAGACAGGCTTGGGGGGGGGGGGGGGGGGTTAGGGTGTGTGTGGGAATAGGGGACAGGCTTTGTATTCTCCCCCACTCCACCCCAAGCCTGTTCCCCCTACTCCTGCACCCCCCAACCCCAAACCTGTTCCCCTACTCCCACACACCCCTAATTAAGTCTTTCTTATTATTTTTATTTTATTTTATTTTATTATTATTATTTTATGAAGTTTCTTCTTCTTATTATTATTATTATTTTATGAAGTTTATTATTATTAGTTTATGAAGTTTCTTCTTCTTATTATTATTATTTTATGAAGTTTATTATTATTATTATTTTATGAAGTTTCTTATTATTATTATTATTATTTTATGAAGTTTATTATTATTATTTTATGAAGTTTATTATTATTATTTTATGAAGTTTCTTATTATTATTATTATTATTTTATGAAGTTTCTTATTATTATTATTATTATTTTATGAAGTTTCTTATTATTATTATTATTATTTTATGAAGTTTCTTCTTATTATTATTATTATTTTATGAAGTTTCTTATTATTATTATTATTATTTTATGAAGTTTCTTATTATTATTATTATTTTATGAAGTTTATTATTATTATTTTATGAAGTTTCTTATTATTATTATTATTATTTTATGAAGTTTCTTCTTATTATTATTATTATTTTATGAAGTTTCTTATTATTATTATTATTATTTTATGAAGTTTCTTATTATTATTATTATTTTATGAAGTTTATTATTATTATTTTATGAAGTTTCTTATTATTATTATTATTATTATTTTATGAAGTTTCTTCTTATTATTATTATTATTTTATGAAGTTTCTTATTATTATTATTATTATTTTATGAAGTTTATTATTATTATTATTTTATGAAGTTTATTATTATTATTTTATGAAGTTTATTATTATTATTTTATGAAGTTTATTATTATTATTTTATGAAGTTTCTTATTATTATTATTATTATTTTATGAAGTTTCTTATTATTATTATTATTATTTTATGAAGTTTCTTATTATTATTATTATTATTTTATGAAGTTTCTTATTATTATTATTATTATTTTATGAAGTTTCTTCTTATTATTATTATATGAACCCCAGACTTATTATTATTTTATGAAGTTTATTATTATTATTATTATGAAGTTTCTTCTTATTATTATTTTATGAACCCCAGACTTATTATTATTTTATGAAGTTTCTTCTTATTATTATTATTATTATTATTATCTTATGAAGTTTTTTCATATTATTATTTTATGAACCCCAGACTTATTATTATTTTATGAAGTTTGTTATTATTATTATTATTATTATTATTATTTTCTGACCCCCAGACAAGAGGCAACACCAAGCTACGAAGAAAAGTACGACAACAAGACATCAGCAGACTACAACATCTATTCCACCCAGAGTCCCGTACAACCCCACACTCTCAATGTTTACTACAAGACTCTCGAGGCCGCCGCTAGATGGCCTCTCAGAACCGTGGCAGTAAGTTAGGTTTTTATTTTTATTTTTGTTCGTGCATGTTTTTTTATTATTATTATTATTATTATTATTATTATTTTTTTTTTTTTTTTTTTTTTTTTTTTTTCACATCTTTAGTTAGGTTTGGTTTTCTTAGATCTGATGATGCGGTAAGTTTTCATTCGTGGTATATATACTGTATATATATATTTTTTTTTTTACTTTTTATACATATATAATTATACGATTCAAGTACTGACAATACCCGTGTAATAATTAGAGCTGTTACTAGTTGCTACAGGAGGTTCCAAACTCACAGGGACGATATACAACAGTTTATATATAATTTATTATGTATAAGACACAAGACCAACACACTTCAAAGGTCAATGAAGGTCACTACAATAATGTCCTGATGCTTCCTATAGAGATGTAGACAAACCTATATAGAAGTGACACCAGCCATCTGGACTTCAGCCAATTCACTCTGCAGTTTGAAATCCCTTTTTGACATCAGAAGACCAATGCAGTTTTGTGTCAGTAGATGCATGGGTTGCCAGGGAAGGAAAGCTGACATACCGGTAGTCATCTCTCTGGGCAAAGGCAGGAAGGTTAGACGATGGCAAAGAGTTGGGTGAGGCAGAGAAGGTACTGTATGTCTTGTACAGCTGAAGCATCCTTTACTGTCTTGGCAACCAGTCCACATCATCGGAATCCTACGAGGAGAAGGACAAGACGTCAACTGGTTACTTGGTAGAGGTTGAGGACGTGGACGACTACATCCTGAACTGCGAAGTGACTGAGGAGAAGAGGGAACTCAGGGAAGGGTTGTGTGAAGGTAACTGAGGCCAGTGTTCCTCAATAGGTGACTCATCAACCTCCAACATGGCCAAGTTCACCTCCAAGCAGGAATCCATGCTCTCCATTAGGACAAGCAAGACCTAAATTAGAGGAAGCAAACAACTAAACACACAATCAGCCAGCGTCACACACACACACAAAGAGAATCACAACAAAACAATACACAGAAAGACAACAGACAAACAACACAAATAACAATGCAGACATAATGACAAGGAGAACATCTAAACTAATTGTAATCAGACCAGACCTAACCTAACCTAACCTAATCAAACCTAACCAAACCTAACCTTGTACCGTGGAAACAGGAGTGTGGCATCACTGGACGTCAACTGACCTTCTCCACCCTACAAGATCAATGTGTGAGGTTTTCTGGGTTGCTACAGCGTGGTCCAGGACGTGGGGTGAAGGGTGTGGGTAATGGAGACGTGGTTAACATGTTCATCACCAATTGTCCAGAGTACCTCACTGTTTTTTACGGTATCATAGGTTCTGGGGCGATACCATCTCCCGTCAACTCTGCCTTCACTCCAGGTACTGTAGGTCAATGTACAGTTGCCAAAAAAGGTATTGCGACAAATCTTGATAGAACTTTAACCCTAGTAATATCCACAACTATTTGTAGGGACTATAAGCATGTATAACAGAAGGAAATATACATATCCTTCTGTAATACATACTTATAATCCCCACAAACAACTATGGACATTAATATATTTAATGTTGTATCAATAGTTGTCACAATACCTTTTTTAGCAACTGTACACTCGTGATACATAATTTCTAATCAGAGTGTGAGGAGCAGAAAGCTTATTAGAATCGCCTGGTATTGTTCATTTCCCCCCCATCCAGTACACCTATAGAGGCTGAGCTCGAATGCAGGGTGTGTGTATGTGTGTGTGTGTATATATGTGTGTGTGTGTATATGTGTAAGTGTATGTGTGGTGCCTGCCGTTCGTCTCTGGTCAGAAATTATGTATCACTAGTGTACTGTATGGACAAGCTAGGATTCATAGATAAACAAACGGTACCACTATCTAGTACAGTATAATAATAATAATAATAATAATAGAGGTGATAAATAAAACCCTACATCATTTTTGGTCTCACAAGTATGCATGGTATCTCCAGCTATTATTATTATTATTATTACAGATGAACTAGCACGGCAGCTCTTGGACAGTGGGTCGAAGGTTATAGCCACGGAGACGCTGTTAGAACCCGTCGTCACCGCCGCCATTAAAAACATGAAAAACCCGCCATTCGTGTACGTGGTTGGCAAGTCGAACGCTGGACATGCTGAGCTCTTACCCATCTTACAGGATAACAACACACCGTTTGATATCGATCCCCAGGTATTGTATAAACACGGCCTATAGTCCTGTACTGTACCTAACACCTTTCAAGGGAATAAAAGAGGATGTACAGTATGTAGATTACGTTTGGTACACTAGTTTAACAAAAATAATGGTGTTCTTTTTGCCTGCTGTAGTTTGGAGAAATCATGCAGTTTTATAATTAGCCTACTTTTAAGGGGGTGGGGGAGTAGGGGGACAGGCTTGGAGGGGGTTTTGGGTGGGTTAGGGGAGGTGCGTGAATAGGGGGACAGGCTTTCTACCCACCCCAAGCCTGTCCCCCTATTCCCACACACCCCCAGTCCCCCCCTAAGCCTGTCCCCTATTCCTACACCCCTCAAATCCCCCCTAAACCTATCCCCTACTCCCACACCCACTTAACCTCCTCCTCCTCCTACTCCTTTTTCTTTTTTCTTCTCCTTTACAGATAGAACCAGACGAATTTGTAGGAATGGTGTATTCCAGTGGTACAACAGGTTTACCCAAGGGTGTCCTCCTATCACACAAGTCACTCAATGCCAGCTTACCTGCCTATGAACACCCTGAGATTAACTTCGATCTGCCTTGCACTGGTGAGGGTTCAGAATGTACAGTTACCTCCACTAGTACCTAAATGTACAGTTAGACTCACGACCCAACTCCAAAGCATTCTCCAGTATACATGAGAGATATACAGAAGTGCATCACACGTGTCAAGGCCCCTTACATATACTGTATATACAAAAGCGAGGGTGGCAATACACCATTACGTTACATCAAGTTACTAAGACACACACAGCCACCAGTCTCTCAAACACCTAAGACAACATAGAATAGGAGTGATAGAAAAGGACCCTTGGAAAATGCACTGGGTAACATAAGGATATTCATTCATCTATAATTATCATCTATAAAAATTCTATATCCTCCTCATTATATTTTATTTTATTCTCCTCAACAGACGAACACCAGACAACAGTAATGGGACTTCTGCCCTTCTTCCACGCCTACGGTTCCTACATGGGGCTTCTCTCAGGGCCTTCTTCGGGTTGTAAGATTGTCACGCTGCCCAAGTTCGACCCTCAAACCTACCTCTCAGCCATAAAGAAACATAAGGTGAGTGTGTGTGTGTGTGTGTGTGTGTGTGTGTGTGTGTGTGTGAGTGTGTGTGTGTGTGTGATCCTTTATTAACCACTCACACACACACACAATATATCTACCTTATTTAGTCCTGTATACCTCTCCAACACACACACACAACACACACACAACACAATATGTCCACCTAATCCCCTCACCTCTCCTCCTCCACCAACACAACACACACACAACACAACACAATATATGCACCTAATCCCCTTTTTACCTCACCTCTCCTTCTCCTCCTCCACCACTACCACCAACACACACACACAAACAACACACAAACACAACACAACACAACACAACACACACAACACAACACACACAACACAACACACAATATATCCACCTAATCCCCTCTTTACCTCTCCTCCTCCTCCTCCACCACTACCACACACACACACACACACATACACAACCTAACCTAACCTAACCTAACCTACCACCAACACAGTTCCGTCACCTTCACATCGTTCCTCCTCTGCTGTCTTTCCTGTGTCATCCCACGGTCACCTCTTCTGATCTGAGTTGCCTGCAAGGGGTGACGTGTTCTGCTGCCCCCTGTCCCATCCCTCACGTCAACATTCTCAAGGACAAAACACAACATGATTTATTCTTCCAAGACTGTGAGTGTACTGTGGTATTTTAAGAGAGAGAGAGAGAGAGAGAGAGAGAGAGAGAGTTTAGGTACAGTCATAACTAATGATTACAAAATAAACTTTCATGACGATTTGTGGCAGAGAAATAATTGAGGGACTCGTGTGTGTGTGTACATATAATTATATATATTATGTATAGTTAGTTCATTATCTAAGAACATCACATATATAGCTCCTTGTAATTATTATGGTTCATGTGTGTGTGTGTGTGTATGTATGTATATGTGTGTGTGTGTGGGTGTATATATGTATGTATGTATGTATGTATGTATATATGTGTGTGAATACCGATACAGATAATTCCTCTTCAACACACATAAACACCGGCCACCAGATAATTATATAATCATCTCTGTTGAATAAAGGGAAAGTATAGGATTGTAATGTGGGTAAATCTGGAGCAAATACTGGATTCTTACAAACTATTTCCAAGCACACAACAGACCACTATTATTTTCAAGCAAGCAACAGGTTACTATTATTATTTGTTATTCTGGAATCAAGGCACCAAATTAATGTACGTATAAAAAATGTGCTAGCTCCTTAGAATTAAAAAAAGAGCACACAGACAGACAGACAGACAGACACACACACACACAAACACAAACAAACACAGCAGAGTTAAATACAAAAAAATGATACAATACAATATAATTAAATGTTGTTGTTACTATACCTGTCGATTGTTGTTGTGATGATGCAGTGTACGGCATGACCGAGACTATGGTTGTAATGACGACACCCGTGGGACAGGAACGTTTAGGCTCGTGTGGTAAACTCCTGTACGGTTCCCAAGCCAGAGTTGTCCACATGGAGACACAAGACACACTACCTCCTGACTCCAAGGGGGAACTGTGGATTAAAACTGATGGGGTGAGTATTGATGGAGTTGGAGTTTAAACACCATTCCTTCCTTCTTTTCTTCCTCTTCCTTTATTCCTTCTTTCTCTTCCTTTATTCCTTCTTTCTCTTCCTTCATCTTCCTTTATTCCTTCTTTCTCTTCCTTCATTAACCTTTATTCCTTCTTTCTCTTCCTTCATTAACCTTTTTCTCCTTCCTTTATTTCCACTTCCTTCCTCTTTTATTTTAAACACCCATCGACTTAAGGCATCACTATTTTTTTTTTAATTAACACTGTAATACTGCCAGGTCTCCGTAGTAGTTTCAGTAGCAACAGTTGTAGTGGTAGTGGTGGTGGTGGTGGTGGTGATGGTGGTCAATTATATTAGCAACAGCTGTAGTAGTGGTGGTAGTGGTACTGATGGTGGTGGTAGTGGTGGTAGTAATGGTGTTAAATGGGTGGTGGTGTGGTGTGATTATATTTTTGTTGTTGTTGATGTTGTTGTTGTTGATGTTATTGTTTAGTATTTGGAGAATGGTGTCGGTCTTATTGGTGGATTGTTCCTCGTCCACCTTTCACTGAACTGGAAGGAGTCGGGGTGTTGGTGTTTCTTAATGTGGAGGCGGGCTGAGGCAGACAGACAAACAAACAGACAGAAAGACACACACCACCACACAGTGACAAACTTGAGTAAAATATTTAATATAATAAGAAATTGGAAAAATCTTTGAGGTACTAACTAGATTTATATATAAAACTTTACAACACATACACACAGGGCATGACGGGTTACCACAACAACCCCGAGGCCACCAAACAAACCAAGACTTCAGACGGTTGGATCAAGACTGGAGATGTGGCTAAATATGACGACCAGGGCTACTTCTATATTGTCGACCGTATCAAGGAACTCATCAAGGTTAAAGGATTACAGGTAATTATTTAGGGGGAGTGGGAGTAGGGGGACAGGCTTGGGGGGGTGCGGGAGTAGGGGGACAGGCTTGGGGGGTGCGGGAGTAGGAAAACAGGCTTGGGGGGGTTTTAGGGGGTTATGGAAGTGTGGGAATAGGGGACAAGCTTTCTACCCACCCAAGCCTGTCCCCCTATTCCCGCACCCTCCCAAGCCTGTCCCCATATTCCCACACCCCCTTAACTATATATCTCTAGTAATGTTGTGGCTCAAAATATTATTCCTTGACCCAATATTTTAACTTCTCCAAGGTCAAATTTTTAAGATTAACAGGTAATATAGTCTAGATCAATTCTGTGGCTTAAGTTAATAATTTTAGAACAATTATTTAACATATCAAGGTCAAAAGTCTACATACATGCAGGTAATAAAGTTTCAATCCATTTTATAGCTCAAGTTGATCATTGTAGATAAAGTTAATTCTACACCAAGTATAAATATTCACCTCCCCATTCTGTCAACACTCTACATTACAGTTATTATTATCCTTTACTATAGGTGTCCCCAACGGAGATAGAGAAACAACTCATGAAACACGACGCAGTATTGGAAGCAGGTGTGGTGGGAGTAACGTGTGAGAGAGCAGGAGAGGTACCCAAGGCCTATGTGGTCAAGAAGAAGGATGTGAGTGAGAAGGAGCTACAAACCTTCATAGCCAAACACATGGCTAAACACAAACAGCTCAAGGGAGGAGTGGAATTCATTGATGCTCTGCCCAAAAACCCCGCTGGCAAGTTACTAAGGAGGGTACTACAGGAGAGAGGCATGTAAACAATAGTTATAGTTTGTTCAAAACTTGTGTTCCTTTTGGCCTCTTATGCTTAGATAGATAGATAGACAGATAAGAGATACATAGAAATAGAGACAGACAGAGATAGATAGAAAGATATAGATAGAAATAGAGACATAGATAAATAGAGGAAAATGGAACAAGTTTTGAATAAATTTTTTTTTTATAGTAACCTTGACCACCGTCCAAAGAAATAATAGCTCCTCAAGACACGACAATAATATTTGGCTATTCATTGTGCAACCACCACAAGGGAGATGAGATTATAAAGAATTGCTATCGTGTATTATGAAACGATATTGTATCAGGATTGATTATAAAATACCGTATGACGATAACAATCACAAGAATCAGTTATTATATTTCTCATTTACGATAACAATATATGTTATACTTCTCGAACGGCGTAACCCACTTTGAAAAGGAATTGAGATAAGAACTGATAAAGTATTTGTAAACAAGTCACTGATAAAACAATCTTCACTCCCACGTGATAAGTGATCGACGGATAAAACTTTAAAAATAAACACACTTACCACATTCCAATTATACCGAGTCAGTGAACTAGTCATGACTTTAGCCCAAGAGTGTATAGTATTATGTAGAGTCATGTACAGTACTAATTTAAGGGGAGAGTATACTTTTGATAGATTGGAGAATATTGAATCCTCCAAAGTATGCCAGGAAACAGACCCAGATGAAGAAAAATAATGGTATTGTGTTGCCTGGAATAGTTTAAAGGAATCATTATCTCCAAAAATGTCAGAACTATACCCTTCCCTTAACAAGCTTCATATAGTAAGTAGGAGTAGTGTTGTATATAATGGTATAAGTGTTGTAACTGGTTCACTTCACTGTGGTATGTACAGTACTGGGATACATTATGGCTCGTAACTTTACATCATTTATCATTATTACTTTATTTGACGAACGTAGGTGCCTCTTGCTACAAATTAATACAGTACTTTTGTAGCTACAGACACACTACTGATAAACGTTATATACCAATGAGACATAAAAGAATTAACTTCTTTTAAAACAATATTATCACACCATATGTTACTGATGACCTAACCGACCATCGGTTTGTATGTTTGTCTATCATATACATTAATTAAGGTTCGTTTCAAAGTTTACCTTATATATATAATCACTCAAGACTTGTAATATTATAATGCCAATATTGTTAACATGATTTTCAGGCTTAAGTCAGGCCATTCATTTATCCTAATTAAGATTATTATTACAATGACAATAAGCACTTAGCCCAGAGGTATTATTTGGTTCAAAGACAAGCAAGCAATTGCCAAACCAGTGTTTTCTTATTATTAACTTTTGGATTTAGAATAAACAGCTGATGACCAATCACTTCTACAAGCTTTCGACAATTTAAATTCAAATAAATTAATGTAATCTTAGTACATTACAACAACCATCAAGACATACAAGGAAAGATAGCACAAAAGAATTAAAAAACACCATTTGATTTCCTGCACTTTATTTGCAATGATTTTGCTCAAGGATGATTCAGAGTCTATCAGTCCATATGCAAAGACACAAGTCACAGTCACGTGGAAGGTGGTGACTACAACTAGTTATTGTAGGATTAGTCCAGGTCCAGTCACCTCCAGGAATATTATCATATACATAATTATCATCCTCTCATACTTCTCCCTTATTTTGGTCTGTATAATAAATACTGTATGCCAAACACTGGATTACTCATGTGGATGGATGGGAGGCAGAATGTAAAGATGCTGCTGCTTATTAAATATACTGATTAAGTTACTGGACAAAGAATTATTTAAGGGTTTACTGTATAATTATACTAATAAGACATCTTCACTCTCCTGCCTGCCTGCCTCTCACATAATGAATAATGTTGTACAGCATTATTATAAGAGTAAAGGAGAGGGATGGTAGGAGAGTTAACAAGACTCCTGAACTTAAGGTGGCAATTCTTTTTTGTTACATTGGAGTGCCTTTATTCCTCCAAAGTATGCTAGGAAACAGGACCAGAAGAGTAAAAATAATAGTGTTCTGTTGCTTGGAATAGTTTGGAGGATTCACTTGCTCCAGATTAACCAACACAAAACTTCCCCCTTAAATGACTTCACAATAAATGTCTCTTATTGGGTCGTATTATTAAACTACTACTTCGAGGAAACTGCTCTTCATCGTTCAATACGAACTGAGTGACATATTATACAGAGCCTTTACCTTGGAGACGTTGTGTAGTTTGATAATGCTTCGTTACTTGTCCTTGTCATCATTTACCGGCTCATGACTTCTCTTGCGTACACTCGTGATACATAATTTCTGACCAGAGTGCGAGGAGCAGAAAGCTTCGAAACACCTGGTATTGTTCATTTCCCCACCCAGTACATCTATAGAGGCTGAGTTTAAATGCTGGGTAGCCTATGTGTGGTGCCTGCCATTCGTTTCTGGTCAGGCATTACGTATCACGAGTGTCCTTTCATTTACCATTATTAAGAGTAAACAAATACACTGTTGTCACATTATTAGTAAACAAACACTCCATGATGCCACATTTTCACCAAACTCACCAGAGGCAACTGTACGATACTAAACACACACTCGTTCTCTCAGCTTGTGTCACTAGTGTTATTTATTGATCCAAAGATTTCACTGTCAGCATTCTTTTTTTAGTGGAGCTTGTCAATGTATACGTATATCAGCAATATACTAATTACCATAACAAAATGAACTCCAGGGTGTAGTAGAATATATGACTTAATTACCTAGAGCACCATAGCTAATTATAAGACTACAAACAAAGCTGAAAAGAAATGGGCCGAGTCACTCATGAATGATACACAATGCCAACCAAGGAACAGAACAGTTTGTTGTTTTTCTAATCACAGAGTCACTTGGTAGACCATTTCTTGCAGTACTTACAGAATACTGACCTCTTTTCATAATTATAACCTCCTGTGTAAGAATTCTTGTGGCCAACTGTACTTCAATATGCGAACAATGGAGTAATTTTCCTTTCAAGGTCACTGGGGGAAGGATGCCAACACAATACAATGCTCCAGTCTAACACATCCGGTAAAACCTTTGCCAAAACAAAACACGCATAGTAATCATAACAAGAACTCAAAAAAAATCTTATTCACTACAAGGAAATGAAATGATTAATAGTAGTAGTTGTTGTTAAAGTTCATCAAGCTGTCTGGCCGAGCAGCCCCGAGCTCCGTAGGAATGCCTCGACTTGCACCGGGCTTTCCCACAGTGCCCTCAGAGTGTGTATGTTGAGGAGTGTAATTGTGTACATAGCAGAACAGGTATCACAATGTGTTTAATAGAATGGAGTGCTGTGTTGCATCCTGGACAGGTATCCACAATGGCTCCATCCAGCTTCTGATATGTCGGAAGGGCCGGGTGATGAGATGGTGAGATGAGGGTAGTGTAGTGTAGGATCTTTGTTGGGTTTCGGGATTGTGATATTTCCGTGCTTCCAGATGTTGTGTATTGTGTTGTGTAAGTTTACTGTTAGTGAGTGCTTGTATGCCTTGTGATCCAAGGTGTTTAAGGTGTACTGTATGTTACTGATGTTTTCATGGCCACAGACAAATAACTGTTTGAGGTTATAGATGATGTGATTCATCTGATGGTTTATGAATGGTGCATAGTCTGAGTCAGTGGAGAAATGTCTCTTGTGTCTGATAACTCATCGGTCCTCAGGGTGAAGGTGAAGGTGAAGGTTGCTGATATGAGAGTAATGTTGGATGAATGTGTTTGCTTGTTGTTTATTAGAGGGTATAGTGTCTGTTGTTATGATGGCTGCATGTGATTATGTAGTGTTGTTGTTGGACAAGTGTGATGCTGTTTAGAGTTTTATTTTGGGGTGTGGGAATGGGAGGACAGGCTTTCTACCCCCCCCCCCCCCCAAGCCTGTCCCCCTATTCCCACACCCCCTTAATGTAAACAGTAAACATTCTGTATGCTAAGATATCTAGAACAAGAGTGAATAAAAATATAATTTCCTGTTGCAGATTCATTGCCAAAACCCTATGATGTATGAGTACTGTACTGATAGTATTGTACTGTACTGTACTGATAGTATTGTACTGTACTATTATATGACTGTACATTTATGAGTACTGTACTGTACATTTGACACTGGAAAGAACCACATTCGGTGCATTTTGATTTCATTATAAGAGTGATAATAAATAATTTACAAAACTGAATTACAACAAAGTATTTGCTGCAGCCAACTACTACACTACACTCTGCCCCCAGCCATCCAGAAGAGACAACAAAAAGAAACCAGCATGAACTATAGTGGGGAAAAGGAAATGAAATATAAACATGTGTGTGTCAAATATGGTTTACAAAGAAAATACTGCTTAGTGTTGTATTTCCTTCAGGTAAAAGAATAATAATAAAAAACCAATAACAATAATAAAAATAATGATAATAATATAATCAACAATGTTATTCAGTACAGTACAGTATATTAATTGAGTTTGGATGGTGAAAAATGAGGACACGACATTCTCCAATCAGTGATAATTATGAACAACCTTGAGCTGCTGAGAGTGACTGAAATCTATACAAAAAGAGAGAGAGAGAGAGAGAGAGAATGCCTTGGTTACTGATCCTGGTAGTGGTTTGTAGGATTGCCAGACATTGGTATACATTTACAGAACAAAACACAACAAAGCAGATCTCGACCACAAACACACCCTTGATATGTCGCTATAATATTTCAGTCAGTCATACACATTTGGTACACTTGCCAAAAAAGGTATTGCGACAAATTTTGGTAGAACTTTAACCCTAGTAATATCCACAACTATTTGTAGGGACTATAAGCATGTATAACAGAAGGAAATATACATATCCTTCTGTAATACATATTTATAATATAGCATGTATAACAGAAGGAAATTTACATATCCTTCTGTAATACATATTTATAATATAGCATGTATAACAGAAGGAAATATACATATCCTTCTGTAATACATACTTATAATATAGCATGTATAATAGAAGGAAATATACATATCCTTCTGTAATACATACTTATAATCCCTACAAACAACTATGGACATTAATATATTTAATGTTGTATCAATAGTTGTCACAATACCTTTTTTGGCAACTGTACAGTCTGATATCCATCGGAGTTGAAGCCAGAGATCTGAAGGAGGCGGTTTCTGGACAACAGCCCACCCAAAGCCTTCCATTGGTTCTAGATGTGTGTATAGCCTCGTGATGGTTTGGGTGGGCTGTCGTCCAGAAACAGTACTCCGGTGGACTATGGTATCCGAGTGTAGCCAAAGTAAAATATACCGTACACTCTCCTCTTTTTTTTATTTAAGGTTAGGTTCCTGAAGTGGTCACAAAGTGAATTTTGCATAGTGTAAATTGTACATTTCCATAAGATATAATGGTACTTCAACTTGAAAATGGAGCCTCTTTGTTCGTGTTATTTTAAGAGTTCGTGTAAATTGCATTTATTTAATTTTTTTCATGATACACACTATTTCAAATTCGCATAATTTAAACTCGCATAAAAAGAGAGAGGAGTGTATATACTATCCTCTTAACTTATGTGGTCATGGAAAACAAAACATGTGTGGGTTAAATATATGGAGATGTTCAATGAGGGAAAGGATGTACAGTAATATCAAGTTAGTACTGTACAGAATACAAGTGTTTGCTTCACTATAATATATTAGAGGTCCACTTTGCTTATATTCATTCAATGGACGATATTAATGATCAGATACTTAGTTAGTGGTGCAATAATGATAAGTAGTCTGATGTTTACAATAATGGTTCTCATACTCACTTCACAGACACTTGAAAATGATATAAATATAGAAAACCGCTATTTGATTGTACGTACATTATCTTTCTATCTTAAATGTAACACACGCTCAACTGACATTATTACAATCTTCAGGGAATTTTTATCTAATCGTCAGGAGGTGGGATGATGATGTCAGCAAATTGGACAATACAGTACAAACTTAACTACATCATTCCTCAAACAAAACCTCTTATACCAGGCAATGCTGAAGTTAGTGCAGATACATACTGTACATATCGGTATATATATGTATGTATGTGTGTGTGTGTGTACAATTCAATTTTCCAACATCATCTTGCACCTCTGTTTAAAATCCTTACAACACAGGTAGTCAATAAAATACAGTACTCAAGCACCACATCAAACAAACAAACACACAAACACACACCTTTATTATGAGATTGTATGCTCGTAGAAAATTACATATTACACGGTTGGCTTGTTGTGCTTCCTATTGGTTTGGTTTCATTATTATTATCTTATATGGAAAGACAACAGGTGTGGTATGTACTGAAAGCACTAAAATGGTCTTTCTGGTAAATCGTCTCTTATGGGTAGTGAAATTCTATATGGCCATTATTTTTGCATTTTTTTTTTTTTTTTTACACAATTAGGACAAAAATTTAACAAAATCTCATGTCTGTCTTCTGAACTGAACTGAACTGGATGTTTAAGAGGGAAGTTCTGTGTTGGTAAATCTGGAGCAACTGAATCCTCCAAACTTATTCAAAGCAACAGAACACCATTATTTTTGCTCTTCTGGTTCTGTTTTCTGGCATACTTTGGAGGAATCGAGGCACTCCAATGTACCAAAAAAGAAATACCACCTTAAGAGGGTAATAGAGTTGTTGACGTGTTTGTAGCAAATGATTCCTCCAAACTACTATAAAAAAACAGGAGACCCATTTTATTTTGAAGTTGTTCGGGGTGCGGGAGTAGGGGGACAGGCTTGTGGGGAGGTTAGGGGGGTGCGAGAATAGGGGGACAGGCTTTCTACCCACCCCAAGCCTGTCCCTCTATTCCCGCACCCCCCAAACCACCCCAAGCCTGTCCCCTACTCCAGAACCCCGTTATGGGAAGTAATTTATCGTGTGAAACTTGGGGAGAGTTTACTTTGGTACATTGGAGTGCCTTGATTCCTCCAAAGTATGCCAGGAAACAGGACCAGATTAACCAAAATAAGTTTCCTGTTGCTGGGAATAATTTGAAGGAATCATTATCTATAAAACTGTCAATACTTTACCCTCCTCTTAACCTTCCAAACTCTGCTATGAAACACATTCCCTAATATCATAATTATGGAGAATGTTTCCAGGAATAGTTTGAATGAAGTATTTATTACCCTCAAGTTTCCTATAACAATGATTTGCTTCTATAAACAAACAATGGCCATATATAAGTTACATACTGTTATTACATGGAGGTTCATAGAGCATGTGGAAAGGAAAGTCATATCATATAATTATACTGTATAGACATTCATGCACTGGGAGAAGCAGCTTACACATCACTGGTAAAAATAACATGAGTTTAGGGGTAAAGGCAGGTTCACACTAGATGCCACTTGGCTTTGAAAATGCTCCTGTTAAATCATTTCAACGGGTTTGTTTGTTCAGACGGGATGTAATGATATGACTCTATTCAGCACTTGTGTCTCGTACCGTCTCACACACTATTCTCTGGATTATATACAGTAGACCCTCAGTATACAATGAATAAATACTTGTAATAAACACTTCATTTTACACTCAGTCCATCACTGAAAACTATTAATTGTTTTCCCAGGCTTCTGCTATTCATTACTCCTTGTTCGAGGAAACCTTACAAACAACAGAGAATCATGACATCAACAAGAGGGGAAGGTCCAGACGTGTATCTGCTCTTAACACCACACTACTCAACCACCACATCTTACATAATGAGAGTCCTGTTCTACGTCCACACAAACCAATAGTATTTAGTATGTTGAGAATTTTCTGTTTGAGTTGTTCTCTGGCTGTTTGACTCTTTATCATCTTCTCCTGCTCATCAACCCATCCCTCCTCTATCTGGGTTTTATTTTTCATAGCTTGCCTACCACTGGTTTGGGTCAGATTAGCTATTGATCGATTCAGATTAGCTATTGTTGGTTTGTGTGGACGTAGAACAGGACTCATTAATTATGTAAAATGGGGAATTCAGAAATAAAATGGGGAAATCAGAAATAAAATGGGCAATTCAGAAATAAAATGGGGAAATCAGAAATAAAATGGGGAATTCAGAAATAAAATGGGGAAATCAGAAATAAAATGGGCAATTCAGAAATAAAATGGGCAATTCAGAAATAAAATGGGCAATTCAGAAATAAAATGGGCAATTCAGAAATAAAATGGGCAATTCAGAAATAAAATGGGCAATTCAGAAATAAAATGGGCAATTCAGAAATAAAATGGGCAATTCAGAAATAAAATGGGCAATTCAGAAATAAAATGGGCAATTCAGAAATAAAATGGGCAATTCAGAAATAAAATGGGGAATTCAGAAATAAACTGGGGAATTCAGAAATAAAATGGGGAAATCAGAAATAAAATGGACGAAGAAATGCCTGGTCGTTTTCTCGTATGAATTAGAAATGAAAAGAAGAGAAATGCCTCGTTAAAAATTTTACGTGAATCAGAAATGACACTGAGCACATTATCCGTTCAAATCATATTATCATAAGTCATTAATAGACTACATCACAGGTCCCTAACTTACTGTACATTCAAGCATAAATTTATAAAAGAAACGCTATTATATCAGTAGTGATTCAAACGTCCTAAAAAAATAAACAGCACATCCACTTCTTGGTAAAGCACAAAGTTGGTTTCCAAACACACCCACTGAAAACTAAACACTATTTTCAGGCCACAGATACACCGCTAGATAAACTGTCTGTGATTATCTCCAACTATGATAATGGAATACCAAAACAATAATGCCTTTTCTTAAACCATAAATACAAATGTGGGTCACTGCATAACATTTTAAAACTTTGCTTCCAAGCACAACAACAACAACTACTTAAAATCATATACTGTAATAACCCATGCTTTTATCAAACAAAAGGAGACCCACTCCTTGTTCCAGACGTGTATCTGCTCTTAACGCCACACTACTCAACCACCAGATCTTACATAATTAATGAGAGTCCTGTTCTACGTCCACACAAACCAACAATAGCTAATCTGAATCAATCAATAGCTAATCTGACCCAAACAACAGGTAGGAAAGCTATGAAAAATAAAACCGAGATAGAGGAGGGATGGGTTGAGGAGCAGATGATGATGATAAAGAGTTTAACAGCCAGAGAACAAATCAAACAGAAAATTCTCAACATACAAAATACTGGCGACTTGTGAACTCTCCAAAAGCTTGTCACAGTGGGTCCTAAAACAGCCATCTTGATACACCAGACTATGAAGAGGAGACCTGAGACACACAGTACAACTTTCTACCACCCCACCCCACCCCAAGCCTGTCCCCCTACACCCACACACCCCCAAGCCTGTCCCCCAATTCCCACACCCCCTTAAGGTAAACTCCTTAAGTACTTTGCAAGTGCATATAACACTGATAAAACCCATGCAATTCCTACACCACAACACTTTCTGTAATGCCTCCTCACAACTCAATTTGCAAGTTATTATATTTTGTGTGCGTTACATGTTCACAAAATTCAGTGAAATCTGATGACTATACCAACCATTCTCTCAGTATGAAAAGCATAGGTTTTGGTCTACAGGTAGTTCAATGTTCAATGGGAGTTTCTGTACTTCATGTCAGCCTGGATTAAAGCACACACACACACACACACCAGAAAGAGACTGCAGTACAAAGTTATGAGGAAATATGAGATACAAGAACACCAGTTGTATAAATAATGTAATGAATGTTTATGCTATTGTATATGCTAAATATAGGATAATGCAAAAAGGATATTTAGAAAATGAAATGAAATGATATTATAAACAAAGTACTGTACCCTGGACTAGACCTTCTAGTTTTGCAGTATCTTAAATGACATCCATTGCCTATTCAGTCTAAAAGGCATCTTCAAGTTCCAGGTTCAATAAGACACACCTTTACAATAACAGTTGCCAATTTTCACCACACACAACACTGCCAGGTCTTGTTGTGGCCGGCTGATTTCAACCACACACAAAACTGATCTTGCGATGGCCGGTTAAATTCCACGACACACAAAAATAATCTTGCTATGGTCACCTGCTTTTTGCCACACATGACACAGCCAGATCTTGATGATATGACTGGCCTTAGTCACAACATTCCAGCAAGATGTGGATAACACTGGTATAGCTGTTCACTCCAACACAAACAGCGAGGTACTTGCTTGAGTTAGGTAATGTATTAGTCTGTACCACCAGCTCCCATCATCATTTGTGCACTCCAAAAAGACTCAACTAAAAAAATTAAGTGCGTGTGATGTCTCACGTCAACGTGTGTATTATTAAATTAGGGTGCACCGATTCAACACAATGATGTGTATATGCTGGCTGATGTATGTATGTATAAGTCCGCATCAGTTAAACTGTGCACTTGGCCAGACTTTACACAAGCCCTACAATGCTTGTGGTTATGTTATTTATACAGTATATGTATGAGTAGAATCAGGTGTTTGTGTCTCCTTTACGATGTTTGGTCTGTGATCTCACCGCCTCTGCTATGTCTTCCCACTTGCCCTGTTCTCGTTGTATTCGTCGTGTGTTGTTAGTCACTACAGCATCAGCCTGACCATAGTTTGGAGGGTTCCCATAAGGGTCATAACCGAGTGTGGCCAACATGGGAGCAATATTGGCCATGTCCTCCACCACATCTTTTGGGATCTGGCCGACCCATTTGGATAGGGCGTCCAGGTTGACGGGTTTGATTACCTGGTCACTCGAACGCTCAACTCTGAAATGAGAAAAAGAGTGTGGAAGAAACTAATACAATTAACCAGACATTTAGCAAAATGACACAGAATTTGGACAATGCTCGTGAGCCTATAGTACACAGAGAGGAAGTCGTGTTGTTAATCTTTACATTGATGGAGCCCCTGTGTAAGGATAGTTTTTAGAGCAATTTAACAAACATTTTGATACACAAACTCTTACTGAAACACCTGGAAAACTTGCCCAAAGTAACTTCTTTTGGTATGTATGGGTTTACTCACTTAGACAAAGAGACACCTCCTGGTTTATTAATATGTTCCTCGTGGTGTAATACGGCATCGTCCCACTCCAGGTTCAAGAAGTCTAATATTTTTGCCATCCATTCCTTTGGGTGTAACACGAGTTGTTCATAATAGACTGGTATGCATCTGGTGGGTCCCAATTCCTCACACTGCATGTTCATAGTCTGTACGGCACTGTTCCACCGCTGTAGGCACTGCTTGTACGAAGAAAGGTCGAACCCTGTGATGGTCACCTGGGGAGAAATTCAAATTAGCACATTATTAGGTCATATTTCTTTCACACAGGTATTCTAACCTTAGTGTTAATTAGTATACACTCTCCTCTTTTTTTATGCGAGTTTAAATTATGCGAATTTGAAATAGTGCGTATCATGAAAAAAATTAAATAAATGCAATTTACACGAACTCTTAAATTAACACGAACAAGGAGGCTCAATTTTCAAGTTAAAGTACCATTATTTCTTATGGAAATGTACAATTTACTTTATGCGAAAATCACTTTATGCGACCCCTTCAGGAACCTAACCTTAAATAAAAAGAGAGTAGAGTGTACTGTATATTAAATATCAACAGTACAAAGACCCACCTTGCGTGATATGATAGAGTGGACTGTGGCTCGGCCGTCCCGCACCATAAATATAAACTTGGCGTTGGGGAAGAGTTTGGAGAGATATGTAGCCGACTTGAGAGTGAAGGGATCCTTGTTACAGAGACGTGTGGCTGGCTGACCATGATTTACTACAATGTCTAGGATGAAGGATGATATAGCCTCGTCCAGTACCTGTAGGAAGGATAGTTTAACAAAACACACATCCATGGGAATACCACCTATAGTATACCAGCTACTGTATATCATTCTCAATACACACACACACACACACACTACCTTTGTTTCTATGTATATTTTCAGCTCCTGGGCTGCATTTCTATTAATAAACCGTTAATTATTATTATTATTATTATTATTACACACACACTCCAAGTCTTACCTCATCTGTAACACCAGCCTCCAGTAACCTCATAGATTCCTTGGCTGATCTCTTCCACTGCTGTCTCATCTGTAATATTCTTGGCACTACCCTCGTCTCCTCTCCACACCTCACGTCAGGGTGGGCGTCAAGCATAGCCCGGGCTAGAGTCGTGCCAGACCGGGGCATCCCTCCTATGAAGATCATGGCCTCTGTGCGGTCGTAGGTGTGACCTTCTTCCCGATGCACCTGAAAGAAACACAGTCTATGATTGACTATACTGTATAGATTTTGTTTACTAATATCTCGGCCGATAATCCTGATTCATAGATGTGGCCCAGACCTGAGCCTTGTCCGACAGAATAGAAGCTGTGATTGTTCTTTGTAAATAATATGATCACTCAGATATGATGCTGAAACTACTTTTAAGGTCATCATGTATGTGTTGAGAGGCTGGGTAGACTCCCAAGCAATATACTATGACTCCTTTAATAAACGTGAGCTCACCGTGACCCGGGAAGTTGCTGTGTGTTCTGGACATGGTGTGGTGTGGGCGCGGTAAAGGAGGAGTAATACCGCCACCGCTCCCACAGCATGGGGCAGGTATCGCCGCACCATTCTCCACATCACTCCATCACTCACCTGAAACACGCAACACAACCATTACAAACATGTCTTATAAAGTAAAACACAGTGATGTCAAATGGAATCAAGACCCTACTCTCTCACATAGCCTACACACACACCTAAAACCCTTGTATATTGCTCTAGATGATACAGGTACTTGATCATAACTTTACACCACCACCACCACCACCACCACCACCACCACTACAACCACAGCACAACTTACTGTCCTCCAGTTGAGCAGTATTAGGTACCTCTGAAATACAGACAAATCACATAAATAAAAACAATATCTGCATGAAAGGGAGGTTAACCCAGTTCTGTATTTATCCTTCCATTAAAGTACCGAGTTAGATTGTGAGTTACACCATCCAGGAATCAAACCAGAGCTTTGTGAATGGGATGTATGGGTGTCTGTCCCCTTTATATTAGTTATAATATTATGTTGGCAACATAAAAATATATGCAGTATTGTGAGTAATCAACTTATCATGCATCTCTGCAGTCCATCCTTTAGTTAAACTCACATTATGTACAGTTGCCCACACATGAAGCTGGTACACCTCACTATTTGTGAAGTAGCAACAATAAGGAACGTGAACAAAGGTTATTTGTTTTGTTTCCTGTTGTAGCTACTTCATAAGTAGCGAGGCATAAACATGAAGCTGGCACAAAGAGAATTTACTCTACACAGACTCATTACCAACAGTACAATACACACACACCCTAACAACAGTGGAAAACAAGATATTGTTGTTGTTGTTGTACCATTTATCATAATTATATCAGATCTATACTATACACAAGATGACCTGCCACTTTCTTTTCTGATTTAATTCCTTACCAAGTATGCCACCATATCACTCCACCACAGCCACATCTCTTCCAAGTGATGACAACTCAACAGTGTAGATGGAGAGTGGGAAAGGGGAGTTTCAGGTAGACAAACAATGGCTGCAACAGGTGTGTGTGTAAAACAAGTGTTGCATATATACAAGTGTCCCATTTGACGGAACACATGTAGATCTGTGCCAACTGCTAAATTATAATGTGTTGCCTACATCCACTGTATTCACACAAACCTACACCAACCTTCCTACCTTTGTTGTCCTAAGTTCCTAACCCCAACATTTTCACCAAAAGCCAAAGTACGGTATCTTAAAAAACACACACACACACACAATTCTCCCAACAACTTCACCACAAGACAAATTATGTACCGGGTATCTTAAATAAACACACACACACACTTCTCCCAAAATCTTCACCACACACCAAAAAAATTCACAGTAATTGAGAATACATTTTCCCCCCCGTTTATATTATACAATCCATTACAACAGCTGGTGGGTGAACAGGGGGAGGAGAGGGGAGGGGAGGGGATGAGACATAGCCTACGCTGCACAGGTGTTAAGGCAAACGTAAGGGATACACAAAAATTTCAGTGGCAGAAAAAATCCCATCAGCGTGAGAACCCAACTCCCGTTATGTGTATGGAAGGACATGAGGTTGTTTGACACGTGTGAGTGACGTGTTTGTAAACTGGTGTGAGGGATGGAGTGGTGAACGCTATTTTATCTGCTGGTCTCATTAATGTGTGTGTGTTTAATGACCTCATCTTATACCACCCACAATAAAACTATATAAATACAAAAACTTGTCTGTGTATGTAATGGCGCCCGATCATACACAAAAAAGGAAAGACAAAATACAACAAAAACGTGTGTGTGTGTGTGTGTGTAATGTGTAGGTGTGTGTGTGTGTGTGTGTGTGTGACAATCCAACATAAAAGTAACGTTCCATACAATAATACAAGACATGGAGGTTGACAAGCTCGACTAAACAAGACAGCAATAAATTGGTAGACTTGAGTTGGTGTTTAGCCTTCGAGCACACAAGGCGAATCACTTTTCCATCCATACACACTCCGTAATAAGTCTTATTAGGGGGCACAAACCTCGGAGAATTTCTTTAATTTTTCCCTTTCTTACGGCGCTATAAAAAATAAAAAAACTACCGACCTTTGGCCCTAAGAATTAAAAAGAGGGTTACTCATTCTTCTCTTTCTTTTACCTTGCTATCAAAAGCCTAAACAACTGCTGACCCTAATTAGGCTTTACCATTTAAGGGTAAAATTTCTTGTTGAAATAAAGAAAAACCTAAATTTTCTCTTATCGTACCTTCAAAAAATATAATATATATAAACTAAACCGACTTACTTTTTAGCCTTTATTTCTTCGGGTTTAATTAAAAGCTATCAAGTCTCATTAACAATCAATGAGGCCTTACGTAATTTAAGGGGAAATTTTGTGTTGGTAAATTTGGAGCAACTGAATCCTCCAAACTACTAACTAGGCTATTCCAAGCAACAGAACACCGATATTATTTTTTTTTTTTTTTTCATCTGGTCTTGTTTCCTGGCATAGTTTGGAGGAATCAATGCACTCCAATGTAAATAAATAACAAAGTGAATTACTTGTAACACGAGGTTATATGTAGTGAAGATGTTGGTTATCTTCACCTTGGGGGTCAATGGCAAACAAGTTTGTATTGGTTTGTGTTGTCTGTTTATTGGTGTCAGTGTTAGTGTGTTGTTTAGTGTGTGTCTATCCTGTTATATATTTATTTATTACATTGTATATGAACTTCTTATATCCAACCTGGAATATGTTCAATGGTATACAATGTAATAAAGGTTGCCGCTACATATACTCCCTTTTAATCATTCAATGTCAGACTCCACAGATGTTCAAGTAATAAGATTAAATTTATAACCTTTCAACTCACTTCACCTGTATACGATCAAAATGTTTATACAGAAAATATACAGATAATTCACAACGCAAGTGTGTATTAATTTGAGTTTTATTGATGTTATGATATACCAATTGCCGAATGATATGCATATTTAACACACACACACACTATAATATTTCTCTCTCTCTCTCTTCTTCAACTGTCCCTCTTTTCTTTTCATTTCCTTCCTGCTTGCTGTCACACCTCTCTATCACCTTTTTCTGGCGCTATAGGACCTCGATGTTGCGGCGCCTAATATACATCTAATCAATCTCCCTCTCTCTCTCTCTCTCTCTCTCTCTCTCTCTCAATAGATAAGATACTAGTGGTAGTAGTAGTGGTGGTGGTGATGATAGTGGTGGTAGTGGTGGTGGTGATAGTGATAGGAGGAGTGCGAAGCTGTCCTTTAACACACACACACACACAAACTAAAACCACAATAACTATATATAACGACTTAACTCTCTAGTACCACACACACACACACACACACAAACTGACACACACACACAGACTGACTGAGACACACACAAACACACACACCATCCAGCCTTGTCTCTTTCTTCCTCCCCCCGCCAAAAAAACACCCAACCAACAATATTAACCCACTTTCTAACCAACCCTGACTGACTTTTTTTTTTTTACTTAACGACCAGAGTATAGGTAGGAGGACTGTGAAGGTGATTGTCAAGGCCTGTGTGTGTGTGTGTGTGTGTGTGTGTGTGTGTGTGTGTATTATTTCATAGTGTGTGTGTGTGTGTGTGTATTATTTCATTGTATGTGTGTGTATTATTCCATTATGTGTGTGTGTGTGTATATTATTTTTTTCAGTGTGTGTGTGGTGTGTGTGTGCAATTTCCTAGCAACGTCACGACTTATAACACACACACACACACACACACACACACACAGTAACGAACGGACCAACTGACAGACAACACAAACCATGCACAAAAACAGACAGACAGACAGACAGGATACATTGACTGCATGAAATCCTAAAGTTCCCCCAACAAGTCCTGTCTGTCTGTCTGTTTACTGTCACAAGAAAGGGACCACCACCTGACAGACGACATAAACCCCACAGACAGACAGACACAGATTTATCAGTAAACACACACACACACATATATTATCAGTATCTACACACACATATATGCACACACATATTATCAGTACACACACACATATTATAAGTATCTACACACATACACTAGGCTATACATATCGATTGTGGGGTATTTTATATGTATATATATATATATATATATATATATATATATATATGTGTGTGTGTGTGTGTGTGTGTGTGTGTGTGTGTGTGTGTGTGTGTGTGTGTGTGTGTGTGTGTGTGTGTGTGTGTGATACGTTCCCCTGACAACTGTACTGTATTATCTAAACACACACAACACAACAACACTTCTGCACGACTCGTGGTTGTTGTTGGTGGTGGTTATTGGTGGTGGTGATTTATTTATTAGCGAGGTAGCCTAGTACGGTAGGCTATGTAGCGGGAAAGTGGTTGGTTAGTGTCAGATGGGAGGCAAGGAAAGATGGGACGGTGGGAGGGTAGTAAGAAGGGGAAGGAAGGAGGGAGGAGAATTGAACGAATGAGGGAGGGAGGGAGAGGAGGAAGGAATGAAGGAGGGAGGGAGGGGAAGGAATGTTTGCGATTACTAGGGTGGGTTGGGGATGGGTGGGGTGCTTGTGATTGCTGGGGGGTAGCGGGCGGGGGGGGGGAGGAGGGGAGAAGTTCTGTTTCCTGACATACCTTGAAGGAATCAATCAAACTCCACTTACCGTATGTATAGATGACTCAACACACACACATACACACTCACAAATATTCTCTCTATCTCTCTCTCTCTATCAACACTGGGATTTCTAGTCATGTTATCCGTTTTCTAAGTAGCCTACACAACTATCCTCTCTATCGTTCTCTCTTTATCACATACACACACAAATGACACAATCCCCTCTCTATCACACACACACACACACACACACACACACAGACCCTCACCAACCCAGTTTGCCTACCTGACCACCTTTTGAAGAACAAGTATTAAGAAGGAGAAGGACGAGGTGTATGTAGATGGTGGCAGTGATAACTTTCAGCTACTGTTGTTATTGTTGGTAGTGGTGGTGGTGGTAGTAGTAGTGGTAGTGGTGGTCCTTCTAACATGGTTCCCGCATCTGTAATGAAAGACAGCAACACATTAGACAACACACCGACCAACCAACCTATAGGGACAAACGATCGACTATAATGGTGTTCTTTCTGTTGCTTGATATAGTTTGGAGGAATCATTTGCATAGCAATTTCAATTTGTGTTTTTAAGTGTATGCATGTGGAATATTTTATTGTTTTTTTTTACATTTAATTCTGTTTTGCCTGAATAATAAATAATACGGAAGTAAAGTAAAGTAACGTAATTGGTTGTTTGTGTGAACCAACGTACTACTACTACTACTAGGCTAATTATGCTGTATATACATACATACATAACAAGAAAACTTACATAAATATATAACATAATAAATACATCTATTCTCTATCACACACACATATCTACCACACACACACACACACACACTTATACAAACTATCACACGAATATTCTTATCTCACACACACACACACACATATACTCTATCACACACGAATATTCTATCTCTCACTCACACACACACACACACACATACTCACTCTCTCTCCTTGACCCTCCCCTCCTACACCTCGTCCCTCAATATAAACCATAGCACACAACCACCACCCACTCACCAACCCACCAACCCAGCCACCCACCTACCTACCAC
>JAWZYT010000924.1:0-2500 GCA_034508575.1 Petrolisthes manimaculis | reverse complement strand
ATACGTGTTTGCAATGTGCGGTGTGTTAACAAATATTCATGAGAGAGAGAGGGGGGAAGAGAGAGTGTCTGTGTGTGTAAAGAGAGTGTATGTCTGTGTATAAGGAGAGAGAGAGAGGGGGGGGGGGAGAATGTCTGTGTATAAGAGAGAGAGAGAGAGAGAGAGAGAGAGAGAGAGAGAGAGCTGTAGTTTTAAAGGTGAGGATACAGAGAGAGGGGGAGCGTCATCACTGTCAGTAGGAGTCAACCTCAGGGGAGAGTAAGAAGAGGGGAGGGAGAGGGGAGAGAAGAAGGGGGATGGGAGAGGGGAGAGAAGAAGGGGGATGGGGAGGGGAGGGATAAGGAGTGGGAGAGTGGGGAGAGAGGGGACAAGGAGAGTACGGTCGGAGTGGGAGAGGGTAGAGGAGTGGAAAGTAAGAGGGGAAGGAGCGGGGAACGTCACTGTCAGCAGGAGTCAGCCTCAGGGAGAGTAAGAAGAGTGGAGGGAGAGGGGAGTGGGAGAGAGGGGACAAGGAGTGGGAGAGTAGGCAGAGGGGAGGGTGGGTGAGAGTAGGAAGAGGGAGGAGTGGGCGAGAGGGGAAGGAGGAGTGGGAGAGTAGGAAGAGGGGAGGGAGAGTGAGAGGGATATAATGAAGGAGAGGAGGGAGGGGATGCATGTCTCAATGAGAGAGAGAGAGAGAGAGAGAGAGAGAGAGAGAGAGAGAGAGAGAGAGAGAGAGAGATGAATATGATATAAATAGATAAGGTAAGGAAAGGAAAGGAAGGAAAATGAAAGAGAAAGAAGGAGAAAGGAGAATATGAAATGATGAATGGGAAATGAGGGTGGGGGAGGGTGTGAATGAGGGAAAACGAGGGGGGAGGGTGAATGAGGGGAGAATGGAGACGTAATAATAAATTCGAGGGGAAAGAAATGGAAGGAGGGTGGATGTTTACAGAATATGTATGAGAGAGAGAGAGAGAGAGAGAGAGAGAGAGAGAGAGAGAGAGAAAGAGAGATAGGGGGAGAGAGAATAATTAAAGATGTGTGCATGTGTTTGAGAGAAAGCATGTGTGTGTGTGTGTGTGATGAAGGGTAGTGAGAGATAAAATGTTGATATAAGGAGGCACAGATCAGGGTAGTTGGAGAGGGAGGGTAAGAGGAGGAGAGGAGAGATGAGAAGGAGGAGGAGAGAGAGAGGTGAGAAGAGTAAAGGGGAATGACAGGAAGAGAGGGAGAGTAAGAGGGAATGAGAGGAGAGGAAGAGGGAATGAGAGGAGGAGAAAGAGGGAATGAGAGGAGGAGAAAGAGGGAATGAGAGGAGGAGAAAGATGAAAGGAGAGGAAAGAAAGATTAATAGGATGAAGGAGGGAGGGAGTGAAAAAGAAATGATGGAAATGAAGGAAGGAAATATTAAAGTGTACGAGAGAAGGGTGAGAAAGAAGGAATGTGAAGGGAAGAAGGGAGGTGAGAAGAAGAAGAGGTGTTCAGATAAGTTGAGAAAGTATGTGAAGGAGCTAGAAGGGAATGTGCGTTTAAGGATAAGGAGTGAAAGAAAGGAAGGACAGAATTTGAGAATGGGGAAGAGAAGGGAAGGAAGGGAGGTGAGAAGAAGTGGTCAGATAGTTTGAGAAAGTATGTGAAGGAGCTAGCTAGAAGGGAATGCGAGTTTAAGGATGGGGAGTGAAAGAAAGGGAGGACTGAGTTTGAGGATGGGAAGGGAAGGAAGGGATGCGAGGAGAAGAGAGGTGGTCAGAGTGCCAGAGAACTTGACATAACACACACACACACACCACTCTATATGTACTAAAGTCGTCACACACACACACACACAGGCCAAGCGATTACACTGACCTCTGCTGGTGTTAACCGACACGACTATAGTCCTTGTGAATGTACCCCACACACACGCACACACACATACACACACATTTTTAGTACGGTACCTCTCTGTCTGTCTGTCTGTCTCTCTCTCATTTATATTTAACACACACACATAAAAACTTATATATTTTTTTCTCTCTCTCATATATATTTGTTAACACACACGCATACAAACACTTATAGCCTACTCTCTCTCCCTCTCTCATATCACACACACACACACACATTTATATTCTCTCACTCTCTCTGTCTCTCAGAATCTCGTTAATTAATACTTATAACCACGTTAAGCAAAAGTCACAAGTGTTCAGTCTGGTTAAAATTTATGAGTTTTCCCAAGTGTTAAAGATGACACTTAGTGGTGTATGTATGTATGTGTGTCCTGGGAAGCTAACTACATATATATAGCATAAAAAAAGATAAAAGTAATAATATAAACGGGAGAAGGAGGAGGAGAAGGAGGAGAAGAAGAAGAAGAAGGAGAAGAAGGAAGGAAGAGGAGGAGGGAGGTAGCACAATGTTTAGTGAATAGCCTATTATATCTAGAACTTGTAGCCACGGTAACCTAATTCCTATCAATCTATTCCAAGTAACAACAACAAAAAGACAAATCGATCATTATTCCCGTTCATGTGATTGG
>JAWZYT010000923.1:22500-50517 GCA_034508575.1 Petrolisthes manimaculis | reverse complement strand
GTAACTAACTAAACTAAACTAACTAACTAAGAGTAAGGCAGGTTTGGCTTCCTTCCTTCCTTCCTTCCCTACTGTCCACACCACTTTAGTCTCGCCTTGATGGCTACTCTCTTAAGATGGCCACTCATTCTCTCTCTCTCTCATTCTCTCTCTCTCTCATTCTCTCTCTCTCTCATTCTCTCTCTCTCTCTCTCTCTCTTTCTCTCTCTTTCTCTCTCTTTCTCTCTCTTTCTCTCTCTCTCTCTCTCTCTCTCTCTCTCTCTCTCTCCTCTCTCTCTCTCTCTCTCTCCTCTCTCTCTTCTCTCTCTCTCTCTCATTCTCTCTCTCTCTCTCTCTTCTCTCTCTCTCTCTCTCTCTCTCTCTCTCTCTCTCTCTCTCTCTCTCTCTCTCTCTCACTCATTCTCTCTCTCTCTCATTCTCTCTCTCTCTCTCATTCTCTCTCTCTCTCTCATTCTCTCTCTCTCTCTCTCTCATTCTCTCTCTCTCTCTCTCATCGTATTAGTGGTGATGGAGAAGCGTTTGCACTTTCATGTAATTTATTTATTACTTTAAGGGATGGTATAATTTTGTTACATTGGAGTGCCCTGATTCCTCTAAAATACGCCAGGAAACACGGGACCAGATGAACAAAAATAATGGTGTTCTATTGCTTGGAATACTTTGGAGGAATCAATTGCTCCAGATTTACCGCTTAATTAAGGTGAATTTTTCCAGTGTCTGTTCTGAAATCTTGGTTGTATTCATTTCTTTTTATTATTAAGGGAACATAATATAACACATTGTTTTGGGTAGTGGAGCACAGGATTCCTCCAAATGATTCCAAGCAACAGGATATCATTAATTTTCTTCATATGGGTCTGTTTCCCTGGCATACTTTGAAGGAATCAAGGCACTCCAATTTTTAAAAAAATATACTGTCCCCCTACTCCTGCACCCCCCAATAACCCCCCAACTTGTCCCCCTACTCCTGTACCTCCCCAAAAAAAAACCATGCCTGTCCCCCTACTCCTGCACCCCCCAAACCCCCCAAGCCTGTTCCCTTATTCCCACCCCCCCTTAATATTTAGGTATGTGTATCATTGGGTATAGGGTGGTAAGGTAAGGTGTATTCATGGTGGTTGCTTTCCTTTATCTCCTCTTATGGTAGTGGAGGGTTTACATGTTGTAGGATTTAGGTCACACACACACCTCGTTTGGACTACAAGGTCTGTGTGTGTGTGTGTGTGTGTGTACAGGTTGTGAATGTACACTATGTATGTGTTCTGGTCTGACCATCTGTGTCTGTGTGTTTACCTATATCTTTATTTGTGTTCTTATGCAATCTGTATCTATTTAACTATATGTATTAATCTTTATATGTATCTGTTCTATATGTTGGTCTCTCTCTCTCTCTCTCTCTCTCTCTCTCTCTCTCTCTCTCTCTCTCTCTCTCTCTCTCTCTCTCTCTCTATCTCTCTCTCTCTCTCTCTCTCTCTCTCTCTCTCTCTCTCTCTCTCATATATATAAAGAGAGTGAGAGATTTCGTACTCACACACACACACACACACACACAAACAACCTTTAACACTTCACTTCCATCCCTTCCCATTTTTCTTTTCCATCCTCCCTTTTTGAGTGTCGATTCTCTCCATACCTCGTTTCTCTCTCCAGCTTCGATAAGATGGATGAATATGGAAATAAGTTTGGGTATAAGACTGTGTGTGAGAGAGAGAGAGAGAGAGAGAGAGAGAGAGAGAGAGAGAGAGAGAGAGAGAGAGAGAGAGAGAGAGAGAGAGAGAGAGAGAGAGAGAGAGAGAGAGAGAGAGAGAGAGAGAGAGAGACCTTCCTCCAGGTGTTGTGGCACCGTGACACCTGTAAACCTCCCCCCTCCCCCCTCTCTCCTTTACCTGTACCCTCCCCTTTAACTCTCTCTCTCTCTCTCTCTCCTCTCTCTCTCTCTCTCTCTCTCTCTGTATACCACTTTTGTTATTAACCTTTCATAAGTCGCATCTTCTCTGTATGTGTATAATATCTTGTCTATATTGGTCTCAACCTTTCTCTTATTTCCTTCTAACATTCCTTTCTTTCCTCTGTAGTTTATTTCCTTCTTCCTTCCCATCCTTCCATTTCTTTATTTTCTCTTCCTCATTTATTTCCTCCCTTCTCCCTTCCTCGTCTTATGCCTTATTTCCTCCTACTTTATTTACTTCTTCCTTTCCTTCTCCCTTATCCTTTCTTTTCTCCTTTATTTCCTTCCCATTCTCCCCTTTCTTATCCCTTATCATTATCTCCTCATATTGTTCTGTTATTGTTTTCATATAGTAGTAAGTACTATTAAAATCAGGCTTCAAGTACTTTTCCTATTTTGCTATAACATTTCCTTGTGCGTCCTTTATAAAAAAAAAAAAAAGTGTTATTTTTCTCTATTTTACCAACCCGGTGGGAGTGGTGGGTGGGGAGGAGCCTTGTCCTTTATCTATCCCGTCTTTCAACACGTAGTCTACATAGCATAGTTAGTTAAACAGATAACATAATAAAAGGCTGCACTATGAACCTCCTGTTGCCTGTACTTCATTTGTCTCCTTTGTATTTCTTTGTATTTATTCCTCGTCCTTTTCCACCCTCTCTTTCTTTTCCCCTTTCCTTCCTTCTCTTCTCATTTCCCTTCATGTCCCTTTCTCATTTCTTCCACCATTTATTCCTCATAACCCTATTACTTTTCTTACATTTTCTTCTCTCAGATATTTCGTTCCATTTCTGTCCCCATTATTGTATTTAATTCTTCCTCCCCTTTTCTCTCTCTTCCTCATTTTCCCATTCTCTCTTCCTGTTTTAGTGTCTTTCTTCCTCCCCCTTTCTCTCCTCTTCCCCATTTACCCCCTCTCTCTGTACTAGTCTTTCCTCCTCCCCCTTCCCCTTTCTCTCCTCTCCCCCATTTTCCCATTCTCCCTTTTCTAGTGTCTTTCTTCCTCCCCCTTTCTCTCCTCTTTCCCATTTTCCCATTCTCTCCCATCCTTCCTCTTTCTTAGTCCAGTAGCTATCGTCTCATCAACCAACCCAACCAGCCAGCCAGCCAACACACCCTCCCTTCACTCTCTCTCTCTTTCTCTCTCTCCCTACTATCATCACTATCACTCCCCTCACCACTCACTGTCACTCAACACCCGCACCTCACTCACTATCTTGCCACCGAGCCACTTGTCTTTATATCACACACACACACACACACACACACACATGCACACACAAAGAGAGAGAGAGAGAGGACTATTTGTTCTTTTCGCCTTCAAAATTATATAAGTAAAGTAATATAGAATTAAGGTGATAACAGAATCTTTGTGACCTCCTAAAATAACACTAAAATTCCTCCTTTTCTTCCTTCCTTGCTCCTTGCTCACTTATCTACTTTTTCCCATACTCCTTCCTTTCTCTCCTTCCGGTCACAAACATCCTTTTTGCATATATAGATATAAAATCTATCTCTTTTGCTATCTTTCTCTTTTTTGTTATCTTTCTCTATTTTGCTATCTTTCTCTCTTTTGCTATCTTTCTCTCTTTTGCTATCTTTCTCTATTTTGCTATCTTTCTCTCTTTTGCTATCTTTCTCTATTTTGCTATCTTTCTCTATTTTGCTATCTTTCTCTATTTTGTTATCTTTCTCTATTTTGCTATCTTTCTCTATTTTGCTATTTTTCTCTCTTTTGCTATCTTTCTCTCTTTTGCTATCTTTCTCTATTTTGTTATCTTTCTCTCTTTTGCTATCTTTCTCTCTTTTGCTATCTTTCTCTCGCTATCTTTCTCTATTTTGCTATCTTTCTCTATTTTGCTATCTTTCTCTCTTTTGCTATCTTTCTCTATTTTGCTATCTTTCTCTATTTTGCTATCTTTCTCTATTTTGCTATCTTTCTCTCTTTTGCTATCTTTCTCTCTTTTGTTATCTTTCTCTCTTTTGCTATCTTTCTCTCTTTTGCTATCTTTCTCTCTTTTGCTATCTTTTGCTATTTTGCTATCTTTCTCTCTTTTGCTATCTTTCTCTCTTTTGCTATTTTTATCTCTTGTTTTCTTACTGTCCTAGTTTTTTTTGCTTCCTTTCTTCCCTTTCTTCCTTAGTTTGTATATAGATTACGTCACTATAGCTTATGTAACCCGCCTTCCTCCCTACCTTTTTCAATTTCCCTTCCCCTCCACCTTCCCATCCCTTTTCTCCTGTTTCTCTCCTTCGCTCCTCGTCCATCATCTCTCCTCCCTTCGTCTGTCTTCTCTCTTCGTGTACTTCCCTCCCTCCCATCATTTTTCCTCCCCACCACCATCTCTCCCTTTATCCCTCCCCAAACATGACCTCTCCTTCCTTCCCTCCCTCTCTCCTACCTCTCCCCTCCCTTTCCCCTCCCTCTCCCCTCTACTCTCAACCATCTTTCATTTATCTTCCCTCTCTTTCCATCCATGTCCCTCCCCATCATCCGTCTCCCCTCCCCACCCCTCCCCTCCCCTCCCCCACCCCTCCCCTCCCCTCCCCTCCCCTCTTTGCGACCACTTCCATTCCTACATTCCTGAATCATAAATTTGTGTCCATCATCGTTTAATCTCTCCTTCCCTCCCATTTATATCTCTTCCCATCAACACATTATTCATTCCATTCTTCCCCGTCCGTCTCTTCCTTCATTTGCAGCATCAACATTTCCCATCCCATCCTTCTTTATTCCTTCTTTATTCCTTCTTTGTTAAGCTCCTCCACATTAGGGTATTTGTGTTGTTATTGTTATTATTATTAGTGTAGCTTGTGGTGTATATAACTTGGTGTATTTCATGTGTATGTATAAATATTTTGTATATGAATCTTTTTTATCAGCCCTTCATGTTTTATTGCGTTTAAGACCAATTGTAATGTAATACCTTTCTATCTTTTCATTGCCATGTCTCATTCTCTCTCCCTTCCTCCCATACATCCACTCACCTCTTCCTCCTTCCCACCCAACCGTTCCTTTTCCTTCTCGTTATCGCATTTTCTTTATTAACCTAATTATAACACACGCACACACACACCTACCGTTCCTTCCTCTCTTCCATTCCCTCTGTTCGTCTTTGTCTTCCCACACTTCCATTCTCTTCTCACTTACGTTCCCTCTATCCTTTTCAATCCCTCACTTTTCTCTTCCCTTCCTTTCTCATCCTCTCTTTTCCATCTTCTCTCCCCTTTTTCCATCCAACTTCTCACTCCTATTTCAATCCCTCTTTCCTCCCTCCTTGTGCCTCCCTCTGTCCTTCTTGCGTAACTTCTCACTCCCATTTACTCCTTTTTTCCCGTCTATCCTTCTTCCCCCTTCCCACTTTACCTACCTACCTCCCTCCCCATCTCACTTTATCTCCCTACCTTCCCTTTCGTCTTTACCTAGCTACCTCCTCCTCCTACTTTACTTAACTACATCCCCCATTCACTTTCCCTCCCTCCTTCCCTCCTCCTACTCTCCCTCCCATCATCCCTCCTCCTTCCCTCCCTCCCTCCCTCCCTCCCAGCCTTGAGTCAGGTGTAAGTGACTTGGCCTCAATTTATTACTTTCATTTATACCTTTAAATATCCCAACTCTCCCTCCATATATATATTTTGTATTAGGTACCAAAAATACTTAGTCGGACCTTGAACTCGGTGGAAAGGTGGTGTTGGTGTTGGTTGATTGGTTTATGTGATAATTATTATGTTTGTGGAACTTGTTGTATGGAAACTGAATTATTTAGTAACTTTGACTATTATTGTATTAGGAATTTTGTTGTTATGATCCTTTATTTTTAGTAATGGTTTAGTGTTTCAGATTCTGGGAGAGGCGTGGGTGTTGTTGTTGTTGTGGTTGTTGTTGTGGTTGTTGTTGTGGTTGTTGTTGTTGTTAGTGTGGTGCTAAGTCCGGGTGGGTGAGGGTATAGAGGTGGGGGTGGCAGGCGTGTGTGTGTGTGCTTGTGGTAGCTATGGTGATTATAGTAGTTGTGGTAGTAAATCAATGCAAAGGTGGGGTACACGGGGAGGTAGGTAGGTAGGTAGGTAGTGGAGAGGGAGGAGTGGCATGGGCTTCCTCTATACGGACTGCAACAACACACACACACACACAAATATATATATACACTGTACACCCACACACACACCCACATACACACAAATATATATATACTGTACACCCACACACACATACATATATATTGTACACCCACACACACATACATATATACTGTACACCCACACACACATACATATATTGTACATATCTACACACACACACACATACATATACTGTGCATACCTACACCCACACACATATAATTTGACTGACATACGCACAGCGACACGCGAACAAACACCCTCATTAACCTACATACGCACACATGCACGTAACATGCTGTCATACATATACCTACATTGGTGGGTACACACAACGGTACAAATTATTCTCAAGATCACAGGGAGACACACACACACACCATAACACACACACACACACACACACACACACACACACACACACAATATCACACACACAATATCACACACACAATATCACACACACACACACACACACACACACACACACACACACACACACACACAATCACACACACAATCACACACACACACACACACAACCTGGTACATACATACATAATCATAATTCAGTCATCATAATGTAGTGAGTTGTGTTGTAATTATAGAACCCTTTGGCCTCAGTTTTAACGTAATTGTGACCTAGATAATAGTATGATGATTCCTTGTAGCATTTGTAGCAGCTTGTTTCATAGCATGGTCAGGAGGAATCAGAAGCCTCCAATTTTCATACACGATCACAGGGTCCTTATATATTACATTATACAGTACCTATATATACACAATTATACAAACTATACCTCAGTTCACCTCATACACCACTCTCCCTGACTCTACTTAATTAAGGACCCTGTGATCGTGTTTGAAATTGGAGGCTTCTGATTCCTCCTGAACATGCCACGATACAAGCTCCTTCCATAACCCCCCAAGCCTGTCCCCCTATTCCCCTCACCCTATTCCCCTCCCCCTATTCCCCTCCCCCCCTTCTTAACTGTACTGTATATATGTTTCTCAAGGGGAAAATAATGAAGGTAAGAGAAATTGCTGTACGGTCTTGCATGTGGACAATCATAACTCGTTACCCACACAAGCACGTACAGTTGGACACATAAATTCTCGGTACAGCCCCCCCCTCCCCCCCCTAATGATGGAAAGTGCTCGTGCCTCTTCAGTGACTTTTTTTTTTTTTTTTTTTTTTTTTACCTCGGTGACAATTTTTTTTTCTTGTTTACCTGACATTTTTTTTTTTTTTTTTTTTTTTTTTTTTTTTTTTTTTTTTACTTTCTCTTGTTTACCACTATACTGTCATCGTAAATATTGAGGGTCGCATTATTAAGGTAGTAATTCTTTTTTGTTACATTGGTGTGCCTTGATTCCTGCAAAGTATGCCTAGGAAACAGGACCAGATGAACTATTATAATGGTGTTCTGTCGTTTGGAATAGTTTGGAGGATTCAGTTGCTCCAGATTTACCACCAACACAAAATTTCCCCCTTAAAACTCTTCTCCAAGTAAAATTCTCTTCGTCGCTCAATTCCTATAGTTAAAATTAATAATACCACCGTGACACTTCTGCCTCGCTTCGCTACACATGATTCAACGGGAGATTATTTTGTTGTTGTTGGTAAATTGGTGTACTGCTCGTAAGTATACATATACGGTATAGTAGTTGTATTCACGCCTAATGTATACTATCAAAGACAAAACTCGTGTCCATTAATATATAACAGATACAATTAATCTTACCATCTTTCATATATATATAGTTATTTTCTTTTTCTCTCCCTCACTCACTATATGTCTCGTCCAATTATTACTCCGTTGGGGGGTATTGCCTGTAGTAATGTGGCCAATATTTATAGGGTTTGGGCGCCCCTTCGGCCCCAGCCACTAGCTTTCAGTTCTTCAACTGTCCCTCTTTTCTTTTCATTTCCTTCCTGCTTGCTGTCACAACTCTCTATAACTTTTTTCTGGCGCTATAGGACCTCCATGTTGCGGCGCCTAATATCCATCAATCAAATCGTCCTGTTATTTAATATTACTCGTGTAACAATATAAAAAACCCACTACAGTAACGTTCATGCCCTGTATGATTAACCATCTACCATATAATATTTTCACAATATTTCTGGACACGAGTTTTGTCTTTGATAGTACCGTACACACACACACACACACACACACACACACACACACACACACACACACACACACACACACACACACACACACACACACACACACACACACATAATAGCGAGGCGGTGCGTGCTGGTAATTGGACCTTGGGAGTGAGAGGGCCAGTAGTTTTGTAGCCAGTAGTCCTGGTTTGGGTGACGTGTTCCTCTGGTGTCGTAAATCTCAATGCACACCTGTGGAAGAACACTATTTTAGCGTTTTTTTTGCCTCGACAATATAGCGTGATAATAGAACACCAAGGTAGAATTTTTTAAGGTATTTTACTCTGTGTTTGTGTTTGAAGAGGTTAATGTTTTTTTCTTAGTTACCAAACTTCATGATTGTCACCTGCGAGATATTGTAGGCTACTCATTTTGTTGTGTATTTTGTAAGCCAATTATGAGAGTGAGTGATGGAAGTAAATGAGAGAGAAAGAGAGAGGAGTGTGTGCGTGTGTGTTGTTTGTAGTGGTGGTGGTACCAAGGTCATGCAAGCAGCCATGACTGTCTTTCATAACTGTCACAGCGGGTGTCACACAAACAGAAGGGCTTGCATGATGTAGGTAAACAAACTAAAACAAGCCGGCAGACAGGCAAGCAGGTGGATGCACAGGCTGGCAGGCAGGCAGGCAGGCTGGTAAAGAGACAAGCATGGAGGGTGGTAAAGAGACCGGCAGGCAGGGAGACAAGCTGGTAATATGTCATTTAGGCAGGCAGGAAGACAGACAGACAGCTGGTTAAGAGGCAGGAGGTTAGACAGTTACTGTATGTTGGGTAGACAGTGGTGTTTCTGAGTGTGGTGACAAAGCCACAAGGACAGGTACAGTAGTGGTGGGAGTCAAGTGGAAAGTAAAGGTACAGTTGGTTCCACTCCCAGGTTTCCATTATAGTGTTGTAGATGTTGGTCCAGACAAACAACAAGAAACGGATTTGAAACACTCTTCCCCTGGAGAAGGGAAGGTTGGAAGGATGAAGGAAAAAATGTGTTGGGGAAGTGAGAAAGTGGGGAGTATTTTATGAAGGCATTCACTTTGCTTTGGTTATAATATATAAAAGTGTCTGAAATGTATATATATTTATATATCTAGTACCGGTAGTGATTTATCGTATTATGATTAGAATTCTATGAAAGAATATTCAGTTTTTCACTAAACATTTATTTTTATGAAAATATTTGACCGTAAGAAACCACAGCAATATTGTGTAGAATAAAAAAGAATTCCCTTCCATCTCATTATACAGTTGGTTCCAATTCCACGTTCACCACTTAGCGTTGCCAATGTTAAGCCATCCAGAAATTAGAATCTCGAGTCAAGTGTGATCATGATATAAACCAATCAATTACTACCCAGGAGTTTGTAGAGGAAGAGTAACTATGATACATTGTACGTGCTTAAAATTATATCCTTTTCATCAATACATTTTTTCACTTCAACATCGGTGGTTGGTTCACTGACCCTGACGTATGAATGAATGTCTCACTTGTACATTAATCTGGAGTGACTTTTATCAGAGTAATAAATATTCCTGCCATATTACATGAACTCAATTTGTACACAACATATCACATCATACTTTCACGTCTTGCTTTGAGATTATTTGATTGATTATGATGATGGTGAGATGGAGAGTGAGGAGGAGGGAAAGTGGAGGAGTAGGAGAGTAAGGAGGAGGGAAAGTGGAGGATTAGGAGAGTGAGGAGGAGGGAAAGTGGAGGAGTAGGAGAGTAAGGAGGAGGGAAAGTGCAGGAGTAGGAGAGTGAAGAGGAGGGAAAGTGTAGGAATAGGAGAGTGAAGAGGAGGGAAAGTGGAGGAATAGGAGAGTGAAGAGGAGGAATAGGAGAGTGAAGAGGAGGGAAAGTGGAGGAGTAGGAGAGTAAGGAGGAGGGAAAGTGGAGGAGTAGATTGAATGAGTGTTGGGAGGGAAAAGGGGGAGAGATGGTAATGGAGGAGGGGGAGAGATGGTGATGGAGGAAGGGGAGAGATGGTGAAGGTGTAAATGTTGACGCTGCAATATTGACTTTATATAAACCCATGTAAATTTAATTAAAAAAAGCTATTTAAGAAACGTTTATCGTCTTTAGATTACTCTCACTTATAAATATTATCTACCAAAACGAAACAGAGCGACGATAAAGATATAAGCATTGCGACAACAGAATTCTAATCCTGTAAGGTACACGAACACGACCTTTAAGGGTAATGAATGTTATTGTTAATGATTATTCCTCTTATCTTTTCTAGTAACTGGCTGGATAAGTATTACTACAGGACTCACTAATATAGCAATAATTAAATCATGTGTGAATTGATATGTTAATTGTATTGCTACATAAAGTTTGTATCAATTTACCACATTAATGCAAATTTTTGAAATGTAACATTACACTTGGATTTCAATACCAGAAGATAACTAATGGTGACAGTCGGTTTGGTTGCTTTATAACGTCAGATAAGTTACTGTAATAATTCTCACCCTCTCCAATACTACTAGTCTACTACTCGAACCTTGTTGAAGTTTTTTCTCTGCAACCCAACCCCACTTTGCATCTCACTCGGTAGTGGTTGGTTTGTATCATGATCACACGTGGTTCGAGACTCAAATTTCTGTGTGGCTCAATATTGGCAACGCTAAACTCGGAAGTGAAGCCAATTGTACGTACTTGCCTAAAGGTCCATCTTTACCCATTGTAGTGGCTGTGAAATACATGTGGCATCGCTGGATATGTTTGGATCACATTTAGTATGATTATTCAGTATGGGGATTGATCTCATTCATAAGTATAATTGGAATATTATTATGGTGCCACATCTACACTGACTCAAACCCGGGGATAAAGAAAAACCTTTAGGCAACTGTACATTTTAAGACGATACTTGCATCCTGTACGTGTGTCTACCTTCAGCCATCAAGGCGCCAAACACCATCTGTGTTGTCACCTGTGCAACTGTAATGCTTTACCTTATTAAAGTGTCAACTATATTAAGTTAAACCTTTGAACATTCCGGGACACCAGAGTCATATTAAAGTCAGCTGTGTTTAATAATGTCAAACTTTACTATAGAGGTCATTGAAATATTTCTCACTGAACCTGATACAGAAATAACAAAACTGAATAAGTTGATAGTTAAGGAACCCTGTTATTATTTATACAAACAATGATTGTATGCCATTTAGATTCCAACAAACCTCTTGGACACAATGTCTTTCTCCACCAAGGTGAGTCCTGAGGCTGTTGTCCAGATTGACTCTTTCACTCTCCCAACCCTCCTCCACCTTTATCCACACAAACACTTCTTTCTTCTCAGCGAAACAATGGTTGGAATTTGTTTACTTGTGGTTCGGAATTCAAGTTTGTGATTGTCCCGACATTTATAACACCGTGGGAATGGAAACGCTGGAGTGTAGCCAAGTGTACAGCTTATGTATACATGGAGCAGACGGATATTCAAGGAGGTTGTAGGGTTAAACAGTCCATGTGGTAAGTCATAAGTTAAGTATAGGGTGAGTACTATGGAACCAGGTATGGAAGGTAGATAGGTAGATAAGCGTATGGAAGGTAGATAGGTAGATAAGCGTATGGAAGGTAGATAGGTAGGTAGGGTATGGAAGGTAGATAGGTAGGTAGGGTATGGAAGGTAGATAGATAGGTAAGTAGAGTATGGAAGGTAGATAGGCAGGTAGAGTATGGAAGGTAGATAGATAGGTAAGTAGAGTATGGAAGGTAGATAGGTAGGTAGGGTATGGAAGGTAGATAGATAGGTAAGTAGAGTATGGAAGGTAGATAGGCAGGTAGAGTATGGAAGGTAGATAGATAGGTAGGTAGTGTATGGAAGGTAGATAGGCAGGTAGGGTATGGAAGGTAGATAGATAGGTAAGTAGAGTATGGAAGGTAGATAGATAGGTAAGTAGGGTATGGAAGGTAGATAGATAGGTAAGTAGAGTATGGAAGGTAGATAGGAAGGTAAGGTAGGGTAGGGTATCCACGTGGGCAGTGAGCTAAACAGTCTAAGGGAAAACAGATAAGCATATGGAGTAGGCAGATAAGCAGGAAGGGTCGACAGAAAAGCAGGAATATTTGGTAAACAGATAAGCAGATAAGGATGGGAAGCTGACACACACATAAGCAGAGAAGGTAGTGGTGGTGGTGGTTGGTTTGTACAGAGAGACTGACGTAAGTTGAGGGTAGGCCATGGGTAGACTGAGAAGGGCAGGGCAAGGGGAAGGAGGAAAGGGGAAAACGGTGACTCAAGGTATAGGAAAGGATGGGAAGGATATGGTAAGAAGGATGGAGTGGCAGAGATATGACTTAGCTTCAGGGAGTGGTAAGGAGCAGGGATGGTAGCGTAGGAAAGAGGGAGGGATTGAAGGAAGGAGGGAGAAAGAGCAGGGTGTGGAGGAAAGGAGAGAAAATATGTAAAGTATAGGAATGGATGGAAAAGGAGGAAGGGTAAATGGTGGAGGGAGAAAGTGAAAAGAAGGAGGGAAGACGAGAGAGAAGGTAAAAGATAGAGATGGAGAGAAGAGGAAGACAGACAGTAAAATGGTGGAGGGAGAAAGAGGGAAAAGGAGGAGGAATGGAGGACAGAGGAGGAGGGAGGACATTTAGTATGGGCGGTGGAGGGGGAAGACTTAAGAGATGGAGGGAAGGGAGGAAAGGAAAGGCAGTGTTGGGGGGGCAGAAAAATGTTGTGCAGGGAGGGAGGGAGAGAAGGAGAAAAGAATTACAGAAGGGAGAATAAAGAATATTTAAGATGTAAGTGGAGGCGGGTAGAGGGGAAGTGAAGGAGGGGAATGAGAAGGAATGAAGGAATTAAACGAAAAGGTGTAAGGATGAAGAAACAGAGAAAGGATGAGGAGGAATATAGGAAAGAGGAGGATAATATAAAGAAGTGTAGTTGACAGGAAGAGGCGAAGGATATGGAGGGGAAGAAAAAAAATATATATACATAAATATAAGAGAGAGAGAGCAAGAAAGCAAGAAAGAGACAGACAGAGAGAGAGAGAGAGAGAGACAGAAAGAGAGAGAGAGAGAGAGAGAGACAGAAAGAGAGAGAGAATGGCCACCTATAAGAGAAGAAATATGATGATGAAAGTAAAGATAAAGATATGGTGCCATGGGTGGAGATGTGGTGGTGAGGGATAATCTGAATAGTAATGGTGTCTTGCCCAATACTAGAGAGAGAAGGGGAAGAGAAGGGGAGAAGAAGGGGAAGAGAAGGGGAAGAGAAGGGAAGGAGTAAGGAAGGAGTAAGGGAGAAGGGGAGGAGTAGGAGAGGAGTAGGAGAGAAGGGGAGGAGAAGGGGTGGAGTAGGGGTGGGAGGAGTAGGGGAGGAAAAGGGGAGGAGTTCACAGTGTATAGGAGTCAAGTCAGATAGTGAGGGTAAAGGTCAGTACAGAGGAGGAGGAGGAGGAGGAGGAGGAGGAGGAGGAGGAGGAGGAGGAGGAGGAGGAGGAGGAGGAGGAGGAGGAGGAGGAGGAGGAGGAGGAGGAGGAGGAGGAGGAGGAGGAATGGAAGGAAGTTGGTTGTTGGAGGGAGAACAGAACACAGACACACAGATAGACAGACAGACATACACACAGTTACACACACACACACAGTTACACACACATTCACAGACACTCACACACACATTCACAGACACTCACTCACTCACACATGCACACACACAAAGACAAATATAAAGATGTATGTATGGATGTAAGGAAGGAGGGATATAGGCAATACATGGAAAAGAAGAATGGTAGATGGAAATGTAAGACGGGAGGGGAATAATCTGAGGGAAGGGAGTGTTCAGTTGCAGGGGGGGAGGGGTAGGGGAGGGGCAGGGATAGAGGGGTAGCAGGTCAACTGGAAGAAGGGTATTGGAGGGACAGGAAGGGAGGGAGGGATGGGGGGAAAGGGAGGGAGACACTTGGAAGAGACAGGTATATGAGAATGTAAGATAGGAGGGAGGGTCACTGTAAAGGAGAGGAGATACGGAGGGAGGAAATGGGTAAAGAAGAGAGAAGAGGAAGGACAGTGAAGGAGGAGGAGGAGAAGGAGGTGGAGGAAATTAAACAGGGGGAGAAGAGAGAAGGACAGTGAAGGAGGAGGAGGAAATTAAATAGAAGAGAGAAGAAGAAGGACAGTGAAGAGGAAAGGATGATGATGATGATAATGAGATTGAAATTAAATAGGAATAAGGAATAAAGAGAAAGAGGAATAATAAAGGACTAAGGAAAGGGAGAAAAGTGAAGAGGGAAGACAGTATATAGAGGAAAAGAGAAGGAAATTAAATAGAAATAAGGAATAAAGAGAAAGAGAAAAGAGAAGAGGGAAAACAGTGTAGAGGAAATGAGAAGGAAATTAAACTGAAATAAAGAGGAGACATTAAGAAAGAGTAAGGGAAGGGAGAAAAGAGAAAAAGGAAGGGAGGAAAGGCATGAGAAGGAAAAAAAAAGAAGGGAAGGGAGAGAGAGAGAGAAAGGGGATATGGAAAGGATAATATGAAGGGGAGAAGGAGAGACATGCAACTTACCCTTCCTCCTCCCCCTCCCCCTCCCTCCACCCCTCCCCCTCCCCTCCCCTCTATTGATTCTTTCCCTCCCCAACCTTTCTCCTTACCTCCCCACCCCTCGCCTCCCATCGTTTCTCCCTTTTCTTGCTCTCTTTCTGATTCCTTATCCTTTTTTCCCTCTATCTTTCATAAACACTTTGAAATTTTCTTCATCTTCTTTGGTTTATTTGCATATTCGTCTTTTCTTTTCACTTCTCTTTTCGTCTTTTCTCCACTACCCCTATCTCCCCATTCTCCACTACACCTCTCCCATTCTCCACTACACCTCTCCCATTCTCTCCCATCCACCACTTCTCGCTCTCCCATTCTCTCCCATCCACCACTTCTCGCTCTCCCATTCTTTCACATCCTCTCGTAAAATGAAGCTACATCCCTCAGGTAATGCTTTCAGTGTTGTATAGAGAAAGATCCACAGTAGTGTCACAGAAATAGGCTATAGTGATGAATAGGTAGACTAATGGCAAGATCGATTTTTATACATACACATTATATATAGACTATTGTAGGTTGAACAGATAGATAGGTGAACCATTATATTCAATGGTAGATGGCTAAATATATATATATAATTTTCATCATCGTAATTATAATCATCATCATAGTTGTCATCATTATCATCACCATCATCATCATCATCATCTTCATTTCAACTTGTGCCGTGTAGTTTTAATTATTCATCAAGTTGTGTGTGTGTGTGTGTGTGTGTGTGTGTGTGTGTGTGTGTGTGTGTGTGTGTGTGTGTGTGTGTGTGTGTGTGTGTGCGCTTTCGTGGGAGTGTAGCTTAAATGTGTGTCTGTGTGTGTGTGTGTGTGCCAGAAAGTAGAGGAATTTTTGTGATGGTGGCAAGCTGCCCTGTGTGTGTGTGTGTGTGTGTGTGTGTGTGTGTGTGTGTGTGTGTGTGTGTGTGTGTGTAGGTGTCAAGGTATTCATGTACAAGACGGTCCTGTAGGTAGATAAAGAGTAGAGAGAGGTAGAGAGTAGAATGAGGCAAAATAAGAGTAGAAAGTAAGAATTAAGATACAGGTCGATTCAGGCAGAGATGATATTAAAAGAAGTGGATAATATATTTAAGTAAACATCCATACATACATACATACAGACAGACAGACAGACAGAGAGGTTAAAAGGAGTCAAATAGATTGAGGTTGAAGTAAATAGATGTAGAGATGGCTGGGGTAGACGAGAATTTGGCCGGGAACTCGCAAGATATTACCTTCCTTTGTATAAATAGAGAATTGTGTTGAGAGGCAGAGGAAAGGGGGAGGAAGGAAGGAAGGTGAGGTGGGGAGAGAGGAGGGAGAGTAGGTAAGAGAGAGGAGAGAGGGTGAGTAGGTAGGGAGAGTAGGTAGGGAGATGGGAGAGAGGAGGGAGAGTAGGTAGAGAGGGGAGGTGGGAGGGAAAGTAGGTAGAGAGATGGGAGGGAGGGGAGAGTAGGTAGAGAGAGAGGAGATGGGAGAGGGAGATTATAGGTAACGATGGAGGGAAAAAAAAGAGAAGAGGAAGATATTATACATGGAGAGAAAAGATCAGGAGAGAAGGGAGAAGAAAGGACTAGACAACACATTCAAACAACAACAACAACAACAGACCTACTGATCATTCTAAGGCTGTTTTGATTACCCTATAATTATATGCAAATGAGTTTTTATTATGGTGAGAGAAAACAGAAAAAAGAAGAAAAATAAATAAAAGAAGAATAATTATACCAAGAAAAAGAAGAAACAAAATAAAAGAAGAATCATTATACCAAGAAAAAGAAGACACAAAATAAAAGAAGAATAATTATACCAAGAAAAAGAAGAAACAAAATAAAAAAAAGAATTGTGATGAGGGAAAAAAATAGGTCGTGTCGGAAATGAGAGAGAGAATGAAAAAGTGAGGGAGAAATATGGGAACGTGGAAGTAAATAGATGTGGTGTGAGGAATCTTTTTTTTTTTTTTTTTTTTTTTTTTTTTTTTTTTTTTTTTTTTTTTTTTTTTTTTTTAGGAGAAATACATTGAAGGGAGTGGGGAGAGAGATAGGGAGGAGAGGAAAGGAGATTTAGAGGCTTAGAATTGAGGTGGTGGAGGGAAAGATATTTATATATTAGTAGGTAGTTGAATGTAAAAATGAAAGAGATTTGGAAACTTAGAATTGAGAAGGTAGAAGGAAAGTTATTTTAGTACCTTGTTTAAAGTAAGAATGAAAGAGAAGAAAGATGAAGAGGAAGGAAATGAAGAGAGAGAGAGAGAGAGAGAGAGAGAGAGAGAAAAATGTAGTTTAGAAGATGTGTGTGTGTCTGTAACTCTAAAACTACCTTGGAAATTTGGTTATAACTCATCACACCTATAGAGTTTCTCCCTATTCGATAAACGTCATGTATATTTGTAGATTTTCCAAGCCTTGTTTCAATTCACCTTTCTCTGGCGGTATATGACTTCGCTCTTGCTGCACCTAATGTAAAAAAATATATATATATATGTAAAAATTCAATCCATCCAAACCTCTCCTTATCTTCCTGCAATGGCGTCACTCCCATGTGGTATAAGAGTGTGTGTGTGTTGTGTCTACAGCTGTTGGCACATTAGGTAGTGTTTCTAGTCATAATAAACTATTGATCACTAGACCCATTGCCAATTAGTATTAGTATTATTATATATTTTTTGCTTACGGGCTCCCACTGTGTGTGTGTGTGTGTGAGAGGCGGTGATTGACTCTGTAATTAGGGACTCTGGTAATGCCAAACTCACCAGTCGGCATCCATTAACCTCTCACTCAATTACACACACACACACACACACTCACTAATTTAATCAGTCTTGTTACTCCACTCACTTTAATAAACAAACATTAACATACTCACTCGTGCTACCTACTTACTTATACCCACTCCCCAAACCCACCCACCCACCCACTCCCTAAACCCACCCACCCACCACACAGTTAATTAAATACGCATTCACCCAGTCACCCAGTTCTTCTCACTCCATCTCACAATTACAAGGCTCCCTGATAATGCTGTCAGGAGTTTGGGCGCCTCTTCGGATCCTACCCAACCCCCAACCTTTCTTCCTTCATCTGTCCTTCCTTTATCTGTCCTTCCTTTATCTGTCCTTCCTTTATCTGTCCTTCCTTTATCTGTCCTTCCTTTATCTGTCCTTCCTTTATCTTCCTTCCTTTATCTGTCCTTCCTTTACTTCCTTCTCCTTTTACTGTTCCTCCTCTCCTGGTCATTCTCCCAACACACATACTCTCTGGTTAAGCACATTTTCTCTATATATTCTTTGGATGATCGGTGTCACATTTTCCCGTCGTTGTTGCTGCTGATTCAGGCGGAATTTGAATGATGTCACCATTAAACACGACGGCCGTTCACTTCGAAGGAGATGAGTCCCGTTACAAGGGTGACGGTGTGACTGTATCCGATCATCACTCAGTCCCTCACCAAAACAAGATGGACAGCAACGATCTCCTCATCATTGCTGATCTACTGTTTAGTGATGAAGAAGACCGCTCAGCGAGGCCATCAACACAAAGGAAGAGGAAGAGGAGAATAGGGTCATCCCAAATCTGTACCAGGAGGACACAGGAGTATCATGAAGGCAGAGAAGAGAACTCATATGAAGGAAGTACATACAGGCAATAGGAGGTCCATACAGAGAAGAGGACTCATACGAAGGAAGTACATACAGGCTCTTAATGATTCAAGTGAAATGAGTGAGTGAGTTGAACCCCTTTTAAGAAGTTGTCGCCCCAAGAAGAAGAACAACAATAATTACAATAAGACCTAGAGCTCTCGACTTAGGCCGGAGCTAAAAAATGAAATAATTTTTTTATTGACGTTGGCCTTGGGCGTGAAGGTCGGAGGAATACCCCACGGTTTCCATTACAGCCACTGAAGCTGACGGGGCTGGAGGTGACGGGCTGGTGTGAACCTTGCCTCACTTTCTAAAACATGCTAAATTAGTCAGCTGTTTGGGTCACATGTGGTAAGATTTTGATGAGAGAGAGAGGGGGGGAGGAAGAGAGAGAGAGGGAGGGAAATGAGGCAGAGAGAGAGGGAGAGAGAGAGAGGGAGGGAAATGAGGCAGATAGAGAGAGGGGGAGGGAGAGAAAGAGAGAGGGAGAGAGGGAAATGAGGCAGAGAAAGAGGGGGAGAGAGAAAGAGAGAGAGAGAGAAAGAGAGGGAGGGAGGGAAATGAGGCAGAGAATGAGGAAATGAGAGAGGAAGGGAGGATGTGTGGTCATTAGCTAAGTGAAGCCCATGTGAAAGAATGGAAGTATGTGTGTTGGGAGTGTGGCGGCCATGGCGGAGGGTTATGTATGTGTGTGTGTGTGTGTGTGTGTGTTATTAGAGTAGTAAGTGTGACGTGCATTGTGTGAGAGAGAGAGAGTGAGTTATAATATGTGTGTGTTATTAGAGCAGTAAGTGTGACGGGTATAGTGAGAGAGAGAGAGAGAGAGAAATGTCTGTGTGTGTGTGTGTGTGTGAGAGAGAGAGAGAGAGAGAGAGAGAGAGAGAGAGAGAGAGAGAGAGAGAGAGAGAGAGAGAGAGAGAGACAGAACAATGTGTGTAAGAGAGAACAGACGTTTGTAACAGTGAGTGAGTGAGTGAGAGAGAGAGTTGAGTACAGACGTGTGTAACAGTGAGAGAGAGAGAGAACAATGTGTGTAAGAGAGAACAGACGTGTGTAACAGTGAGAGAGAACTGACATGTGTAACAGTGAGTGAGAGAGTTGAGTACAGACGTGTGTAACTGTGAGTAAGTGAGGTTATAGTGGCACCAATGAGTCTCCTCTTTAAAATGATGAACACTTCCTCTCTCTATGTATCCTTCCTCATTCACTTTATACCCTGCCACAGCCACTTTATACCCTGCCACAGCCACTTTATACCCTTCCACAGCCACTTTATACCCTTCCACAGCCACTTTATACCCTTCCTCATTCACTCTATACCCTTCCACAGCCACTTTATACCCTTCCACAGCCACTTTATACCCTGCCACAGCCACTTTATACCCTTCCACAGCCACTTTATACCCTGCCACAGCCACTTTATACCCTTCCACAGCCACTTTATACCCTGCCACAGCCACTTTATACCCTTCCACAGCCACTTTATACCCTTCCACAGCCACTTTATACCCTTCCACAGCCACTTTATACCCTTCCACAGCCACTTTATACCCTGCCACAGCCACTTTATACCCTTCCACAGCCACTTTATACCCTGCCACAGCCACTTTATACCCTTCCACAGCCACTTTATACCCTTCCACAGCCACTTTATACCCTTCCACAGCCACTTTATACCCTTCCACAGCCACACGTCTCCTAGACGTGGTAGAGGCAACACACACAAATGGAGCTCTCGAAACAAGTACAAATATCCTTGATAACGAATTGATATTTTGTACTCAAACATTGTCTTCAGGAAATATAGTGCTATAGTGATATATAGCTATAGTACTATAGTGAATAGCATAATAGAACTGACATTACAGAGGAAGAAAGTGCAAATAATCGACTTTTAAACTATGTAAACAAACTATGGTGTGACGGTGCTGGTCGGTTGGACACCTTGGGGAACTTCAACTACAACAACAACTGTGGTGTGAACTGTGTCTTGACTGTTTTAAAGACCCGGACAATGGATTCCGATGTTCTTAAAACCCTTCTCGACTCACAAGAGAAAGCATACCGATCAGCAATGGAGATTGTTGTGACCCAATTAAATTCACAAATATGCAAACTTGAGAACACTGTGAGTGAGGTAACAAAGAGCTTGGAATTCACACAGAACGAGGTGGATGATCTGAAACAGGAAATAAGCAAGCTCAAGGCTGAAAAGAACAAGGATAATGAAGTATTTAAGAACTTAATGGATAAAAATGATCATATGGTAACACAAATGAAAACACTTGAAGATAGATGCAACTACCAGGAAGATCATAATCGAAGAAATAACCTGCGATTCAGTGGCATTGAAGAACAACGGGGTGGTGAATCTTGGGAGCAGACGGCAGAGATGGTAAAATCGGTAATTGCAAGTAAAATGCAGATTCCTGACATCAACATTGAGCGAGCTCACAGAACTGGTAAGCCTTTAATCCAGGGTCACCGAATCATCGTTGTTCGCTTTGCTACTTTCGTGGATCGTGAATTAGTAATGAGGAACACCAACAAATTGAAGAACACTAACATCTATGTCAACGAGGACCTGTGTGCAGCTTCTCAAGCACTAGTTAAAAGTCAAATTCCAGTGATGAAGAAGGCTCGTAGTGAAGGGAAGCTGGCGTACTTCAGGCATACTACGTTGGTCATAAAGGAGAAGAATGGAACATACAATAACGTATCGAAAACTTCAAGTGCTACATCAACTACAACCACAACCCCTGCAACTACATCAGGCAACCAGGCTAGTGTAACAGTTTTCCCCACACTCCCTCCGCCACCTACTGTGCAACCCACTGCAACAACCGTCCCTGCACTACCTAAACCACCAGCTGATACTCTCCAGACACCTCTGGCTGGTGCAAAACCCAAGAACCTACACGTAGATAAGAGAAATCTACGAGACAGGAAAAAACCCTGAAAAGTAAGAGGAATGTAACGTGAATTCTGCAAACTGTGTATTAATTCTGATTTTTTGGATGTCTGCCTTAGCTGAATATTTACCATTTAATTCAATAGATGACAATGAATTATTGATAATGGTTGGTTCAAACTTACATATTAAGTCTCTTAAGTATTTAGACAACTTGTGTTTCTTTCCATTTGCTAATCAAAACTACGATAGATATAATCAAGAAATTGATGTAGATTTATTTTATGTTAATACTAGGAATATAAACATCTGCCAGTCTAAGTATATATTCTTAGAAAATTTGCCTAACTTAAACAGTGCCAATATACTAACGTTACTGAGCTTGAACTTGCGAAGTATACCATGTAACTTGCAATCATTTGTGGATCAGGTTATGAGTGCTAATAATGTGAAATTTAATATAATGGGGTTTTCAGAAACAAGATTGGATAAGGAATTGTCATATTTATATACACTACCAGGATATAACATGTATAATCAATATAGAAACAGGGAAGGTGGTGGAGTAAGTATTTATATCTCAGATGATTATGACTCAATAGCAATTCCGGAACTCTCTTTCACCGAGTCATATCTAGAGTGTGTTTGTGTAAAGGCTCGAATCTCATTTAAGGAATACTTATTGTTCTCTATTTACAGACCTCCTAGAGGTAATAAAGAAGACTTCTTAGATAAAATGAAAAGTATTTTTTCATATTTAGTTCAAGAGAAAGAGATGATATACGGTTTTTTTGGAGACTGGAATATTGACTTAAACAAACATTGTGATGATAAATTTGTATTTGATTTTATTATGCTTATGTATTCTAACTCATGTGTTCCAGTTACCACTAAGCCCACTAGAATAGGTGATACATGTGCCTCATTAATTGACCATATATGGACATCTCAACCAGAAGCTAATCTTAATAATTACATTATATATACTGACTTATCAGACCACTTCCCTATATGTTCTGAATTTGATATTGGTAATAATGTGATACATAAGGAAACAATAATATATAAGCGAGTGTTTTCTGAAGGAGCCATGAATACATTTGTTAAGGAAATGGAGAAAGTGGATTGGAGACCAGTTACTGAGGAGAAGTGCCCTAACAAAGGATTTGAGTTGTTCTTTAAAGTGTTTTATAATAGTTTTCAAAACATCTTTCCCGTTAAGGCATGTAAGAAAAATACTAAAACAGAGAGAAGTCCACATATAACGCCTGGTTTAATAAAATGCATTCGGGAAAAACATCGCCTAGAAAGGTTAGCAAGTAAATGGCCCATTTCCTATGGAAGTAAATATAAATCATATAGGAATAAACTTACATCAATCTTGCGAAATGCTAAAAACAATTACTCAAAAGAAAATCTTAAATCAAACCAGGGAAATGCAAAAGGTACGTGGAAGACGGTGAATTCTTTGCTTGGCAGGACAAAACACTCTAAGGGTTCCGATAAGCAAAATATACAACTGAAGACCAATACAAACTTCGCGAACTGTGCAAATATTTTTAACGAGCATTTTTGTAGCATTGGTGAATCCCTATCCGAAAACGTGGACATAAACAACAGGAATGGTCAGTCACATTTAAAATACTTAGTTAATTCCCCTAATGTTTCACTACACTTGAGACCTGTGATTCAGGAAGAAATTGAACAGTACCTCAAGACACTAAAACTTACTGCTTCAGGGATAGACGATATTCCTCCAAAATTACTTAAACACACTGCTCACATTATATCGAAACCTCTCACTCACTTAGTAAATCTAAGTTTTCGATATGGAATATTCCCTGATAGACTTAAGATTGCTAAGGCTATACCTTTACATAAATCGGGAAGTAGGGATGAGGTTAATAATTATAGGTTGGTATCAATTTTACCCGCATTTAGTAAAATATTTGAGAGAGCAATTTCTAACAGGTTAGTGGATTTCTTAGAGGAGAATAAGCTGTTATCAGATTCCCAGTATGGTTTTCGTAAGGGTAGATCAACGGAGGCTGCATTACTGAAGTTTGTTAGTCATATTTATAAACAACTTGATGATAAAAAATATATAACAAGTGTATTCCTTGATCTATCTAAAGCGTTTGACACATTAAACCATGATATATTAAAAGATAAAATGGAAAACATAGGGATAAAGGGAGTTGCACTCCAATTATTTTGTAACTATTTGGCAAACAGGAAACAACAGGTATACTGTAATAAAAATTGTTCTGATTTTAAACATATTAAATTGGGAGTGCCTCAGGGATCCATTTTGGGACCGACTTTGTTTTTAATTTATATTAATGACATAGTTTCAGTAAGTAAAAAAATTGATTATGTCTTGTTTGCTGATGACACTACTCTGATGTTTGTGGGCGAGAATATTAACCAATTACATCAACTCGTGTACTCCGAGTTAGACAAAATATTTACATGGATAGAATCTAATAAGCTTAAGCTAAATATCAAGAAAACAAAGTTAATTATGTTCCAGAATCGCTCTTTGAGGCATGACATGCCGCCCGTAACTTTTGGAGGTGATCTAATAGATCGTGTGACATCAACAAAATTTCTGGGTGTGGTGGTGGATGAATATATGAATTGGAAGAATCACATAAACTCAATGTGTCTCAAATTGTCAAAGATATGTGGTATTTTGTACAGAGTAAGAAATCAGCTGACGACAGAGTCAATGGTTAGTATATATTATTCATTGTGTTATTCACATATGATATACTGTGTCTCAATTTGGGGTTGTACATGGCCATCATTTTTAAAATGTATTGTAAATGCTCAGAAAAAGGTCATTAAATTAATTTCATTTAAAGGGAAGTATGACTCAGCAGAAGATTCTTTTGCATCTTTGAAATTATTGAAGTTTGAAAATATTTTAAGGTTTTTTCTTGTGATGAATGTATTTAGGAACATAAATGTAAGTAATAGGGATAATACATTTTTTAGGATTATAGAGCAATGTCATGGGACACGATCAAATAATGTGGATATAAGTTGTCCTCGTGCACGTACCAAACTTTATGAAAATAGTGTTATGTGTCAAGGTCCTAAGGTTTGGAATTCTTTACCTGATGAACTGAAAAAGTCCGGAAGAACAGATTCCCCTGTACAATTTAAGAAAAAAATTAGGAAATATATGTTCGAAGCACAATCTTCTTAAAATGATATAATTATTACATTAATATATTTCGTTTAATAATATAACATAGACTACAGTATTATAATTATCTTATCAATAGTTAGTTGCCTTTAAAAAATATTGTTATAACATATAAGTGTCTGCTAAAGAGCCAAGGCTCAGCAGACTATGCCAATATAAATTTCTTGTATGATGCTTGTAATGTATGTATTATTTTGGCAATAAACTGTATTTAACTGTATTAACTGTATTAACACACACACACACACACACACACACACACACACACACACACACACACACACACACACACACACACACACACACACACACACACACACACACACACACACACACACACACACACACACACACACACACACACACACACACACACACACACACCTACACACACACACACACACACACACACACACATACACACACACACACACGCAGTATTTCCCGGTAGAACATGACATTATACATTAACCGGCATCAATAAATTGTGGAAATTACCCTCATTCCTGCAGGGGCGCCGCCCCCGGCCAAAACAACAAGCAACGGGGTCACATTATCTGGGAGGGACGGCACGACATGCGACAACCAACATTCCAGGAAATCTAACAACACAACTTGTACTGGCGAAGGCGCTGCTGAAGGAAGGATCATTGGACCAAAGGACAGTATGATCACCACAGCCTACACAATAATAGTAGTAGTTAAAGTAGTAGTAGTTGTTGTTGTGATAGTATTTGTAGTAGTAGTAGTAGTAGTAGTAGTAGTAGTAGTGGTAGTAGTAGTTGTCGTGGTAGTAGTAGTAGTAGTAGTAGTAGTAGTAGTAGTAGTAGTAGTAGTCGTGGTAGTAGCAGTAGTAGTAGTAGTAGAAGTCGTAGTGGTGTCTTTGATTCCTGTAGATTATTATGCCAGGAAACAGGTGACTTTATATTTAGAGAAGGGATTGTGTTTATTAGCATAGTTTGCCGGAATCATTAGCCATCGTAAATTACCACAAGAGATAAGGGACTTGTAATTTCGTCAGGTGGCTGGAGTCCCTAAATTTCTCCAAGCTGTGTCACAAAACAGAATCCCTCACACTATATCTCCTTTCCTCCTTCTCTACCTCTTTTCTCACTCCATACCTTCATCTCTCCCTCTTTTTTCACTCCATTCCTTCTTCTCTCCCTCTCTCCTCACTCCATTCCTTCTTCCCTCCCCTTCCTCACTCCATTCCTTCTTCTCTCCGTCCTTCCTCACTCCATTCTTTCTTCCCTTCCCTCCTTCCTCACTCCATACCTTCTTCTCTCCCTCTCTCCTCACTCCATTCCTTCTTCCCTTCCCTCCTTCCTCACTCCATTCCTTCTTCCCTGTTTCATTACACATCTTGGAGGACTCATTAACCTCCACTCTAACTGAAGGAACGAAGGACTGCAGCACAACACACCAGGCCTCCCAAATGTGGCTTATTGTCCCCTCCTGCGTGACCTTGACCCTTCCATTAGACTACAGGATAATGCGACACACGAATTATCCAGAATTTACCCGATAATCTTGGCAGGGCAGGAGACAGTCGATCCTTGTGTGTGTGTGTGTGTGTGTATATATATGTGTGTGTGTGTGTGGGTATGTGTGCTTGTGTCTGGACTCAAAGGAAATTATCCAAACCAATAGGACTTCTTGATAAGGGTTTGTGTGTGTGTGTGTGTGTGTGTGTGTGTGTGTGTGTGTGTGTGTGTGTGTGTGTGTGTGTTACACATACACACATATATGCTCACACATGCCTTTCTGGACTGTTGCTTTGTATTGCCGATAGTTCTCTCTCTCTCTCTCTCTCTCTCTCTCTCTCTCTCTCTCTCTCTCTCTCTCTCTCTCTTACACACACACACACACACACAAACACACATACACCTGCCCTTCTGCTTTGTGTTGCCAATAGTTTCCTTGCTGTTGTTATTGTTGTTGTTGTTGTTGTTGATGAATGATGATGATGGTGGTGGTGGTGGTGGTGGTGTGTTGTTGTTGTTGTTGTTGTTATTGTTGTTATTGTTGATGGAGATGATTGATGATGATGGTGTGTTGTTGTTATCGTTGTTGTTATTTTTGTTGTTATTATTATTTTTGTTGTGATGATGATACCTGATGATGACGGTGTGTTGTTGTTGTCGTTATTATTTTTATTTTTGTTATTATTTTTGTTATTATTTGTTGTTGTTGCTCGTATTGTGGAAGAGTTTTGTTTATTGTTGTGGCTGTTGTGTGTCTAATTAATAACACTCCTCCTATGTCGTCACTTCCAATTACCTCGGCAATAAATAAAATAAGAACAAAATGAACAAGCTCTCGAAAAAGAAGATAAAAGAAGAAAAAGAAGATGAAAAACAAAAATAAAAAGAACTAGAGAACGAAGAAATAAAAATAAAAAGAAGAAGAAAAACAATAACAACAACAACAGCAAAAACAACAAGAATAAAATCGGCAACAGCAACAACAACAACAACAACAAGAGTAAAGCTATTTGTTTATCAAGTCAAGCCGATTATGAGATTGCGTGTGTGTGTGTGTGTGTGTGTGTGTGTGTGTTTTATTTTTCATTATACCTCTGTGACAACAAATTACTCCACTATTTTCAAAGTCTTGCACGTGTTTTTTTTTTTTTTTCATTTTTGTACTGGTGGGGGGTGGGGGGTGGGGGGTGGGGGGAGAAATTGTTGACTGCGACTGAACGGTTTGAAAGCCTTTAGTGTGGGCGATGAAACACACACACACACACACACACACACACACACACACACACACACACACACACACACACACACACATGCACACACACACACATACACACACACACACACACACACACACAAGAAAATACATACACACAGAGTGAAATCTACAACACACACAAGAAAACACACACACACACACACACACACACACACACACACACACGCCAGTCAATCTGCCACACATCTTGCAGCAGGTGGTATTGGTTTCTCTCTCTCTCTCTCTCTCTCTCTCTCTCTCTCTCTCTCTCTCTCTCTCTCTCTCTCTCTCAAACGTCGCTTTCACCTTTGTGTTTGACCTCACACTCACCCGCAAATTAAAGCGAGGAGGAGAGAGGGAGGGTTCTGATTCCTCCAAACGACACCGAGAAACACACATACACACACACACACACACACACACACAAGAAAATACATACACAGGGAGAGAAATCTACAACACACACACACAGGAAAACACACACACACACACAAACAGCAACCCAAAACAGATAGACAATAAATAATATACGAGTAGGCCTACATACGAGTTTCGTGGAGGCAGTGTGGAGGACTCCCAAACCTCCCAAACAACAACAACAACAACAACAACAACAGACGAAAATTAATATACCAATCTTGGACTAATTTCTCGGGTGTAAAGGGTAATGGGGGGAGGGGGGTAATGGGGGGGTGGAGGTTGGCTGGTTCATTTTCCCTTTGCTAACCTGAC
>JAWZYT010000923.1:0-20000 GCA_034508575.1 Petrolisthes manimaculis | reverse complement strand
GCATAAAACAAGTCTTCTCCACAAAATAACGCAACTGTAACACAATTCTATCACGGGTCTTGTATATATCAATATTTTTTTATTATTTGTATATATTATTTATATTTTTATTTATTTATTACACCGCCCCACGGTGCGGGATATTTATTTATTTATTTATTTATTTATTTATCTGTTCGTGTTTTTGTTTACAGTCTAGCGTCCACAGGTTTAGCCGTATGATGTTAATTTTTTTTCTGTTGATAGATATTCATCACAAAACAAAATGATTAGCTTTTGGGCAAAGTCGCTCTAATGTTACACTCGTGATACATAATTTCTGACCAGAGTGTGAGCAGCAGAAAGCTTCGAATCGCCTGGTATTGCTCATTTCCGAACCCAGTACACCTATAGAGGCTGAGTTCGAATGCAGGGTATGTGTGTGTGTGTGTGTGGTGCCTGCCGTTCGTCTCTGGTCAGAAATTGCCTATCACGAGTGTACAGTTACTGTTTAATTAAGGGGCGGTGTTGCCATCGAATGTTGTATTGTTTATTTTTCGAACAGAATATAAGACACATCCCCAGGGGTCCTCAAGACAAACAACACAAACACATCTATAACACGGCTCTTGTATATATTATCAATTTTATCTATCAATTTATTTATTTATTTATTCTGTCTAACCGAGCATTAAAAAACAAAAACACGTCCCCTCCACAAAAAACAACACAACTCTAATACAATCCTCCTTCACGGCTCTTGTATATTTTATGTATTATGTTTTTATATGTTTAATTTTTACTCTTTCTGGTCAAGCAACACAGAAGAAACAAAATACGGATCTCATATGTATGTATATGTTATTGTTATTGTTATTGTTATTATTATTATTATTATTATTATTATTATTATTATTATTATTATTATTCATTTATATTATTTATATTATTATATTATTTATATTATTATTTATTCATTTATTTAGAGAGAGAGAGAGAGAGAGAGAGAGAGAGAGAGAGAGAGAGAGAGAGAGAGAGAGAGAGAGAGAGAGAGAGATTACCGAGGCAATACACAGGGATCTAATGCACACTGTCCGCCTGTCTTGTCCCTTTGCTTTCACACACACACACACACACACACACACACATACACACACACATGCACACGCACGCACACACACAGATTGATGTTGTGTGAGGAAAGAGTACACACACACATTTAAAGACACACGTACACAAAGATACACATACAGTACACACACACATATTGTAGCACACACACACACACGTATGTACAAAACACACACACACACACACACACACACACACAGACAAACCTAGGTAGAGTGGACTTGGTAGGATGCCTGTGATCCCCAATACTCTATATCTCTCCATTCACACACACACACACACACACTCCCCAGTCTCCAGATGCACTCAACCACTCACACACTCCTTCACACATGTATTCATTCCCTATCACAGGTGCACGCAAACACACACACCCACACACATACACATACAGACACACACACACACGCGCGTATTCATTTTCAATCCATCTCCACACATACACACACACATTCGTATTAATTCTCAGTCATACACACACTCATATTCATCCTCAGTCATACACTCACACATACGTATCCATTCTCAATCACACTCTCACACACTCGTATTCATTTTTACACACACACACACACACACACACACACACACGACACTTATACAGTATTCAGGAACACACATCGAGGTCCAAATATAGTTCTTACCATCATTCTTTTATTTATATTGTAATAGTGAACCAGGCGTGATGAATGGATGAAAGGGATTGGAGGCGATTCAGTCCAGGGGATGGTTTCAACATTCTTGGAGTGGTTAAGGTGTATTGACTGCGATTGTACCCTCACACACACACACACACACTCACACACACACACACTCGTATTCATTTCACACTCACAAACACACACACACTCACACATACACACACTCGTATTCATTTCACACTCACTCACACACACACACTCGTATTCATTTTCACACACACACACTCACACACACACACACTCGTATTCATTTCACACACACTCACACACACATACACACTCGGATTCATTTTCATACTCACACACACACACTCGCATTCATCTTCTACCACGCACACACTCGTAATCATCCTCAACCACACACACACACACACACACACACACACACACACACACACAAGGATAACAAACATATCAACTAACCCCTTACCAACGGAACAACAACAAACACTCCACAATTTTGATCTGTCTGTTTGTCTGTCTGTATGTCTGTTTGTCTTCTGGTAATACACGTGGTAATAAGGGGGACAGGCTTGGGGTGGGTAGAAAGCCTGTCCCCTATTCCCGCAACCACCTAACTCCCCCCACCCCCCCCAAAAAAGCCTGTTCCTCTACTCTAGCACCCTAAAAAAAAAAAAAAAAAAAAAAAAAATCCCCCCTCCCCCCAAGCCTGTCCCCCTATACCCGCACCCCCCATCCAGCCGAGATTGGTGAGGTCTTAATAATTGCTTTGACCTAGACAGACTTGTAATGTGTGTGTGTGTGTGTGTGTACTTGTGTGTTTGTGCTTTTTTTGTGGGTTACTGTTTGTGGTTGTGCTTCTGTTTGTTTTTTTGTTTGTGTGTGTGTTAGTGTTTGTAAGTAAATAAGTAAGTATGTGATAGTGTGTGTGTGTGAATGAACTGTATCAAAACCACTTACAATAAAAACATACATATACACACAGTACATCCTCTCTTGAAAATATACTTGTACTAACCTAACCCCAGAAGATTCGACAGGACAGACGAGAAGCCCAGTAGTAGAAATTAACACATTATAATCACACTAATTAAATGCTTCATCTCCCTGACCCACTTTTAGTTACATACGGATCTATGCAAACGTCATTTTAATTAAGTAAGAATAATTAAAGTGTTTAATTAGGAGGACGGGTGAATTAGCGACCTTCATGTCATCTTCTCTCACATAATTAGTTGATTCATGAAGATACATTCAACCCATAAAGGGGGGTGCGGGAATAAGGGGACAGGCTTGAGGAGGGGGGATGTTTATGGGGTGAGGGAGTAGGGGGACAGGCTTGAGAAGGGGGGTTTTAGGAGGGTGCATGAGTAGGGGGAGTAGGGGGACAGGCTTAAAGAGTGGGGGTTTAGGAGGATGCATGAGTAGGGGACAGGCTTCAGGAGTGGGGGTTAGGTGGGTGCGGGAGTAGGGGACAGGCTTGAGAAGGGGGAGGGGGGGTTAGGGGGGAGGGGGGGGTATGTATGTATGTATGTGTGTACCAGAGGTGTATTATTAACCTCTCAAACGCCACTCGGGTTATTAATAGGGATAATCACAGAGAGTGGAGGGTAATTTGGAGTTAATTTGAGATGGAACGGTAGCCTCTGCGACCCACATATCTCCCTTCCTCTTCTGGCCTCATTTAGGGAAACGCAACACACCCTACCCCCCTTTTACCCCCCCCCTTCTCTCTCTCTCTTTCTCTCTCACAGGACAATTGCTACAGTCACAGTCAACAGTTTTATCTATCACATTTAATCACTCAGGATAAAACAAAAAACAAAAATCCTCACAATAATTAGAACAGTAATCCACCATCATTTAACCCATAAATTATAGAGGTCATTCAGAGGTCAAGTTCTAGCTATATAACATCATAAACACAGACCCTGACCTCATCTGACCCACTCACCCATTCACCAACTGACCCACTCCACTCACCACTCGCTCACTCACTCACTCAAACACTCCCTCACTCAAACACTCACTCATTCAGCTGCGTCTAAGTCAGTCCAATATTATATCTAGTTCTCTCCTTATTCACTATCTTTATCATTCATTCATTCCCTTATCGTTTATTCGTTCATTTACACTTATGTTTTATCACTCATTTTTTTAATTACATTCTCTGTCTCGCTCAATTTTTATCTATCAACCAATCTCTCTCGCTCTCTCTATCAATCTATCTATCAATCAAACTCTCTCTCTCTATCTACCTACCTATCAATCTATCTATCTATCTATCTATCCGTTGGCCTATCCACCAGCACCACCACCACACCATCCCCTGCCACCCTCAGTTCTCCTCCCGCCCCGCCCCGCCCCGTAGTGCAGGTTTAGACAAAGGGAAACCACTCGACCGCTAAGGTGATTCCACACACACCCCCGGAGCCAAAGACCAGAACCAGCCCAGACCCAGACCAGAACCAGACCAGACCAGACCCGACCAGAACAAGCCTAGAACCAGACCCAGCAGACCTTACACTGAGCCCCTCCCTCCTCCCTCCTCCTCCTTCCTCCTCTTCCTCCTCCACTCCCACATCCAAGTTCAGACCAGCCCAGTACAGTGAAATACAGTCATATTTTCTCTCTCTGTCTGTCTGTCCCTGTCTCTCTGTCTGTCTATCTATCTGTCTGTCTGTCTGTCTCTCTCTCTCTCTCAGTCCAGACCAGCCTCATTTCTCTCTCTCATTCTCTGTCTGTCTGTCTGTCTGTCTGTCTTCTGTCTGTCTGTCTGTCTGTCTGTCTGTCTCTCTCCAACTTCATCCAAGTGTACTCACATTCATTCTCTCTCTCTCTCTCTCTCTCTCTCTCTCTCTCTCTCTCTAACCCAGCCTGACCGTGTGTGTGTGTGTGTGTGTGTGTGTGTATGTGTGTGTGTGTATGTGTGTGTGTGTGTGTGTAGTAGAGGGTGAGGGGATGGAGAGCGAGGAAGTGGTGAGGTGAAAAGGTTGTGAAGTGAGGAGAGGGAAATGTGTGTATGTGTGTATATGTGTGTATGTGTGTATGTATGTGTGTATGAACTTATAATATGTGTACATAATGATGTCAACCAAATCTATTCTCTCTTTCTCTCTCTCTCTTTCTCTCGCTTTTATCTCATCCATTTTCTTATCTCTTCGCCTCCATGTATTATCTTTATTTCCTCCTTTTCTTCTTCCTCCTCTTCCTCCTCCTCTTCCCTTTCCTCCTCTTCCTCTTTAGTCACCTTGGTCTAAGCCTCTCGTTTATCACACTGTTTTACTTCCTTGTTTATATATCCTATTTCTTCCTACTCATTTTTCCTACTTCTTTTCCTCTCTCCTACTCCTATTCCTCCTCTAATACTTCTTTTCCTACTTCTTTTCCTCCTACTCCTTCTCCTCTATTTCCTACTTCTTTTCCTCTCTCCTACTCCTATTCCTCCTACTCCTCCTACTCCTACTCCTTTTTCCTACTTTTTTTCCTCTCTCCTACTCCTTTTCCTCCTACTCCTCCTACTCCTTCTCCTCTATTTTCTACTTATTTTCCTCTCTCCTACTCCTTTTCCTCCTTTTATACTTATTTTCCTCTTTTCCTACTTCTTTTCCTTTCTCCTATTCCTTTTCCTCCTTTAATTAATACTTCTTTTCCTCTCTCCTACTTTTCCTCCCTCTCCATCTCCTCCTTCTCTTTTCTTCATTTATTCCTACTTCTCCTTCTCTTTACCTTCGTCTCCTTCTCCTCCTACTTTTCCCTTCACTCCTTCTCCTTTTCCTCCTTCTTCTCTCCTTTCCTTCCTCTCCTTTTTCCATTTCTCTCTCCTACTCCTCTCTCCCCCCACTCCCTCCTCCTACCCCCCACACCCCCCCATTACCACATGCACACCATCATAATATTCTTGGGTTTAATTCTCTCTCTTTTATTTCTCTCTCTTTTATTTCTCTCTCTTTTATTTCTCTCTCTTTTATTTCTCTCTCTTTTCCCCTCGGTGCTATTCATATTAATTTTGTTATTCTTCTTCAACTGAGCCTTCTCATTTCCACCTTCATTCATTTCTCCACATCTCATTTCATCACGCACGCATTTTTATTTCGCCGTAAACGTTCGCACCTCTCTCTCTCTCTCTCTCTCTCTCTCTCTCTCTCTCTCTCTCTCTCTCTCCTCTCTCTCACTCACTCACACAAAAACTCTCTCACTCTCACACCACACACACACACACTCTCTCTCTCTCTCTCTCTCTCTCTCTCTCTCTCTCTCTCTCTCTCTCTCTCTCTCTCTCTCCTCTCTCTCTCTCTCTCTCTCTCTCTCCTCTCTCTCTCTCTCTCTCTCTCTCTCTCTCTCTCTCTCTCTCTCTTATTTACATTTCTTTGTTTACACGTGTCATATTTGTGTGTGTGTGTGTGTATGTGTATGTGTGTCATGCCTGCTCCTGACACTTTCCATATATGACACCTACATACATGACAAATTTTATTATCCACCTTTAAAAACAATAACAATAAATGGGAGATGATTGTGGAAGAGGAGGGAGAGTGGGGACGTAGGATTTGGGGTGGGTGGAAGGGGGGGAGGAGGAAAGGTAGGATTTGGGGGGTTGGAGGTGGGGAGGTAGGGTTTTGGGGTGGGTGGAGGTGGGGAGGTAGGGTTTGTGGGTGGAGGTTGGGGGTGGAGGTGAGGCAGGTGGAGTGAGTGGGAGGTAGGGTTGGGGGTGGAGGTGGGGAGGTAAGGTTTGGGGGGTTGGAGGTTGGGGGTGGAGGTGAGGGCAGGTGGAGGTGAGGCAGGTGGAGTGAGTGAGGTCTGTAATTAACCTCACCACCACCTGTCATGTTGTTGGTTAATGATAGGTCACTTGGTCCATCCCAGGTCACGCCACTTGACCCCACCACACCCCATGATCCTGCAACGTGACCTTAGATTCTGCAATATGACCCTATAGTTTGTGACCCTACCCTTTAACCTGTAATATGACCCTATCCCATTGACCTTTAATAAGACCCTAACTCATTGACCTTTAATACGACCCCACCCCATGCTTGACCTTGCAAATATGACCCCACCACGTGACCTGCAATGTAGCCCCATCTAAGTGACCTGTAATATGACTCTATACATTGTGACCCTGTAATGTGACCTGACCTGCAATATGACCTGACCTGCAATATGACCTGACCTGCAATGTGACCTGACCTGCAATATGACCTGACCTGCAATATGACCTGACCTGCAATATGACCTGACCTGCAATATGACCTGACCTGCAATATGACCTGACCTGCAATGTGACCTGACCTGCAATATGACCTGACCTGCAATATGACCTGACCTGCAATATGACCTGACCTGCAATATGACCTGACCTGCAATATGACCTGACCTGCAATATGACCTGACCTGCAATATGACCTGACCTGCAATGTGACCTGACCTGCAATATGACCTGACCTGCAATATGACCTGACCTGCAATGTGACCTGACCTGCAATATGACCTGACCTGCAATATGACCTGACCTGCAATATGACTTCACAGCAACTTCGTGACCCTCAACATTTTTCATAATTATTTTTTCTGCTATCTCAGGGAAGATCGAAATCCATAAATTATCTAACATACACGCATAGAATATAATGTATAGTCAGTAATTATACACAAATAAACGGAATAATACTTAATTAAGGGGAGAGTATACTTTTGTTACATTGGAGTGCCTTGATTCCTCCAAAGCATGCCATGAAACAGAACCAGATGAACACAAATAATGGTGCCCTGTTGGAGTTAAGAGTTTGGAGGAATTATTATCTCCAAAAATGTCCAAACTATACCGTCCCCTTAAGTAAACCTGGAAACCTAAAAAATGGGAAAAAATATATATGAACTAAGATAGATAGATATAGACAGACAGACAGACAGACAGACAGACCTAAGCAAACAGAGACAGACAAATAACGAAAACAAACGAGAAGCAAGAGTCTTTCCTATTTATTTATTTATTTATTTATATAATTGTTTATTTTGAGGGGAAGAGAAAGTTAGGGAAATTAAATGTTAAATGAGCCACGAAAGGTCAGACAAACAAACAGCCAGCCAGACACACAGACAGACAGACAGACAGGCAGGTGAATAGATAAGGTGAGAGATAGACAGGATGAGAGATAGGGAGACACGCTGCGAGGGGAAGGGAGGGGAGACAGGGCAGGGAGGAGGAGAGGGGAGAGGGGTGGGGAATAGGGAGGGGAGTGGGAGAAGGGTATGTGAAGAATAAGGAAAAGGCAAAATGGGTGCAGGAGAGAGAGAGAGAGAGAGAGGAGAGAGAGAGAGAGAGAGAGAGAGAGAGAGAGAGAGAGAGAGAGAGAGAGAGAGAGAGAGAGAGAGAGAGAGAGAGAGAGAGAGAGAGAGAGAGAGAGAGAGAGAGAGAGAGAGAGAGAGAGAGAAAGAAAGAGAGAGAGAGTACAGGCCTTGGCATAGACCTTTCCCTATTGGCTCTCTTCCCATTCCTCCTCTTCCTCCTCCTTCTTCTTCTTCTTCCACTACTACTGCTACTGCTTCCTCCTCCTCCACCCCTTCTCCTTCTACTACTTCCTCTCCTCCTCCTCCTCCTCCACTTCCTTCTTCATTTACTACTTCCTCTCCTTCTCTTTCTACAAAAAAAAAAAAAAAGGAGAGGAAGGGACCGACTAGCTAGGGAACAAGAAAGGGGAGAATGTTGATGGAGGACTACTGTAGTGTTGACTTCCTGCTGTCCAGTTGTACGTCTGACAATGGGAAGGCTTATAGGAAAGGCTATTTATTGACTGGAGGAGGTGACGACAAGGAAGGAGGGAGCGAGGGAGGAAGGTAAGGTGGGGAAAGAAAGGATGGATAGATGGGAGGGTTGGTTGGGTAGAGAGGAGGAAAAGGGAGGGAGGGAGGAAGGTAAGGTGGGGAAAGAAAGGATGGATAGATGGGAGGGTTGGTTGGTAGAGAGGAGGAAAAGGGAGGGAGGGAGGAAGGTAAAGTGGGGAAAGAAAGGGTGGATAGAAGGAAGGTGGGAGGGCTGCTTGCTTGCTTGGTTGGTTGGTTGGTAAAGAGGAGGAAAAGGGAGGGAGGAAGGTAAGGTGGGACATGAAGGGAGGAAGAAATTGGATTTGGGTGGAGACGGGGACAAAAAAATAATATCATTGAGGGAGGTAGGAAGGTGCAGGGGGCAGGAGGAAGGAAACGACCATGGAAGGTAAATAGGAAGTGAATATGTTTGACGGAAAGTGAAAACAACATTATCTCTCGGAGCATTTATACCATATATATATATATATATATATATATATATATATATATATATATATTTTTTTTTTTTTTTTTTTTTTTTTTTTAAACAAAAGAAATATCCAAAATGTTGGAGTATTTTCCTTTATTTTATCAACAACCTACATACATACACGTGCACATGTATATTAAATTATGGTAACGTATATATAATCCTGCCTATATATAGTAGCTTCTTAAGTAAAAAGAGCAGAGGAAAAGGCAAAATAAGGCAGAGGCAAGTCATACAGGAGACACAGATAAACAAGGCAACATAAATAATTATTATTTCCTATTGCTCCTCTTCTGTTACCGGCACTTGGACAAGTATTTCCTCTATCCTCGTAGGGCCCACCACTTCCTCCTCGTCGTGAACCTGAGGGAATTGTAACATCTCTTCAGGGACACGCTGCTGCTGGGTCGGTGCTGCTTCTTCCTCTCTATATATATTCCTAATGGCAGGCAGTTCCTCCACGTCTGTATGGCCCAGGTGGTGTGTGGCAGACAGCTTCATCATTACCTCTCGTCTCAATTATACTTCAAATTTCCTTAGTTATATTTCAGATTTCCTCAATTATTATCCAGATCGCCTCTTCTATTTCAGTGGAGTTGTGAAAGCTGGGAAGGTTCTCACTGAAGTGATTTTCTCTAACTTTTCTCCTCCTTATTAGTGACACAATGAATGAACCTTGACTAAAGAAAGGAAGGAGATAAAAGTGAAATAGGAATCGTAGTTCACCTACAGGTATGTGGATGTATTTTTTTACCCTTGTGTATGTGGTGAATAGTTAAGATATGTGTATGTGTGTATGTGTGTGTGTGTGTGTGTGTGTGTGTGTGTGTGTGTGTGGTAGATAATAAAGTACAATCTTCACCTACAAGATACGTTCAATAATGTTAAAAGAAACAACTGAATAGCTGAAGTGTTACCCCTTTATTATTTCTGTGAAAGTCACCCCATCTTTCTGTATCAAGGGGTTCCATTTGGATAGGATGAAGAGGTAGGTTCCAGAATGGTGTCTGTATGTAGGAAACACTGGACTAGCAGATATATCCAATATCCTAATAAGCAGAGAATTATCCCTAAAATAACCAGTTGTATTCCCGTATAATACCACCAGTTTATGTTCTCCTGAAGGGCAGGGTATTGGGGCAATGGTTCCTCTATGGTCTCTCTTGCATGAGGGGGCAAGTCCCAGACCGTCTGCTGTGGCCAATACACGTAGGGAAGGGGGCCATCAGCAGCGTACTCCTGTTCATACGATGGTAGTTGTTGTTGTTGTTGTTCTTGCTGTTGAGGTTGTAGTGGTTGTTGTTGTTGAAGTTCCTCAAGCTGTCTGACCGAACAGCTCTGCTTCATTTGTTGTTGTTGTTGTTGTTGTTGTTGTTGTTGTTGTTGTTGTTGTATATCCTGGTTTGTGTTTCCTGTCTCAGTTGTTGTCACGTTTGCATTGATCATCATGGCGTCTTCTGTACACAACTTGAGTGTTTCTGTTTCCTCACTGGAGTTATTATAAACCTCCTCCACTTTATTCACTTCCTCAGAGACCACCTGTACTTCTTCCTCTACCACCTTATCCTTATCCTCCTTCTCCACTTCTTCCTAGTTAGTGTGTGCTGTTGTTGTTGTTGCTGTTGTTGGTGTTGTTGTTGTTGGTGGTGGTGTTGTTGTTGGTGTTGTTGGTGGTGTTGGTGTTGTTGTTGTTGGTGGTGTTGGTGTTGTTGGTGTTGTTGTTGGTGTTGTTGGTGCTTGGACTGTGGACTGGGTGGTGGTGGTGGTGGTGGACTGACGATTACAAAAAATGGACTTTATGCCAGACAATAATGTTTTCTTCCCCATCCACCCTTTTTTTGGCATCATGGGCCCACGTTTACTTTTTTTTTTTTTTTTTTTCATTGCACAAAGAGACTGTCTGTGGTTGGGGGAATAGTAGTCATCCTGGATTATAATACTAATACCAGATAGTCAGGCCAGATAGTCATAGTCATAGTAACTGCGTGTGTCTGTATGTATTTATTATTATTATTAGGCGGGTAGTGAAGATGTGTGGCGGATAGTGAAAATGTGTGACGTGTAGTGAAGATGTGTGACGTGTAGTGAAGATGTGTGACGTGTAGTGAAGATGTGTAGCGGATAGTGAAGATGTGTAGCGGATAGTGAAGATGTGTGATGAGTAGTTAAAATGTGTGACGTGTAGTGAAGATGTGTGACGTGTAGTGAAGATGTGTGGCGGGTAGTGAAGATGTGTGGCGGGTAATGAAAATGTGTGACGTTTAGTAAAGATGTGTGGCGGGTAGTGAAGATGTGTGACGGGTAGTGAAGATGTGTAGCGGGTAGTGAAGTTGTGTGGCGGGTAGTGAAGATGTGTGGTGAGTAGTAAAGATGTGTGGCGAGTGGTTAAGATGTGTGGTGGGTAGTTAAGATGTGTGGCGGATAGTGAAGATGTCTGACGTGTAATGAAGATGTGTGGTGGGCAGTAAAGATGAGTGGTGGGTAGTGAAGATGTGTGGCGACTAGAAAAGATGTATGATGAGTAGTGAAAATGATTGTGTGACGTGTAGTGAAGATGTGTGACGTGTAGTGAAGATGTGTCTCCATAAAAAATGCACCCCCAAAACCCCCCCAAGAGCAACAACAACAAAAACGAAAAAAGCAAAATAAGTAAATAAAATAAATAAAGAGGATAGAGAAAGAGATGAAAGAAAGTAAGAAAGGAAGAGATGAAAGAAAGTAAGAAAGTAAGAGATGAAAGAAAGGAAGAAAGTAAGGGATGAAAAAAAGTAAGAGATGAAAAAAATGAAGAAAGTAAGGGGCAGGTGAATGTGAAGAAGAGGGGGGGGAAATAAACTAAAATGATAAAGGAGTATAGAGTGGAAAAACAATGGCATTACGCGAGGTGAAGCAAGCAAACACAAACACACACACACACACACACACTCTCTCTCTCTCTCTCTCTCTCCACACACTCACACACGCATGGGAAGGAGGTGGTAAGGAGGGGTGGGGGGAGGGGGAAAACATGCTCAAATCTTAGTATATATAAAAATAAAACTTTTCCGATAATTTTCAAAAATATAAAAACAGTCAAAACCCGAAGTGAAGGTCGATTCCAGTGTGATTCCTTGACAATGTATTTTATGTTACAAATGTCGGTTAGATAAGAGTTAACATCTTCACTATTAACTTTATATTTAGCAGAGATAAGTATTAACATCTTCACTAACCTAACCTAACCTAACCCAACCTAACTTTATCTTCAGTTACATTCCTTCTGCTCCTTTCATTCATATTTTCCCATCTTTCCTTCGCTAAATAGTGCTTTATCCCCTCTTCCCTCCCTCCCTACCTTCCTTCCTTTCCTCCCTCCCTCCCTACCTTCCTTCCTTTCCTCCCTCCCTCCTTACTACCTCTCCTCCACACACAGTTCCCATCCCTCCTTCATTTCTTCTCCTTTTCTTCATCCTCTCTCCATTTCTTTACTCCACATGGGTATTTGTTTGTGGCAGTGAGAAGGAGAGAGGGGAGAGAAGGAGAGGAAAAGTGTAGAGAAGAGGGAAGAGGAGGAGGAGAGGTAAAGTGCGAAGAGAATGAGATGGAAAGTGTGGAGAAGAGGAGAGGAGAGGGAGGAGGGAAATGAGAAGAGAGGAGGGGAAGGAGAGGGGAACTGTTAAGGAATCGAAGAGAGAGAGGAGGAATGATTGAGAGGTTGAAAAAAGGGGAAGAGGTAAGGTGAAGGAAGGGAAGGCAAGGGAAAAAAGGAGGAAAAATAGGGAAAATGGGAGGAAAAGTAAGGAAAGAGGGGAAGTTAAAGGAGGGGATGCAGGGGAAAGAGGGGAAGTTAAAGGAGGGGAGGCAGAGAAAAGAGGGGAAGCGAAGGGAGGAGAGGCAGGGAAAAGAGGGGAAGTGAGGGGACGGGAGCACTATAAAACAGAGTTCGACAGGGAAAGAGGGGAGACGGAGGAAGGGGAGAAATTAGGACAGAGAGTTTGAGAGGGGAAGGGGAAAGGTGAGAATTTGAAAGGGGAAAGGAGATATGAGGGGAAGGGAGAGAAGGCACTAAAAGGAAAGTTTAGGGAGGGAAAGAGGGAAGGAGAAAGAGGAAGAGGGGAGATGAAGGGAAAGGAAACATAGGGAGAGAAAGAGGGAGGGAGAAAGGGAAAGTGGTGAGAAGAAGGGGAGGAAGAAGAGGCATTGGAAGGAGAAAGGGGAAGGGAAATTTAAGGAAGGAGGGAGGGAGGAAAGGAGGGAGAAAGGGAAAGTTAGGGAGGGAGGGAGGGAGGGAGGGAGGGAAGGAAGGAGGGAGGGAGAAAGGGGAAGAGGGGAGATGAAGGGAAGGAAAATTTAAGGAAGGAGGGAGGGAAGGAGGGAGAAAGGGAAAGTTAGGGGGGGAGGGAGGGAGAAAGGGAAAGTTAGGGAAGGAAGGAGGGAGGGAGAAAGGGGAAGAGGGGAGATGAAGGGAAGGGAAAGTTAAGGGAGGAGAGAGGGAGGGTCATTTGTCAAAACTTGTCTGGTTCGCCTTTCCGAAAACCTGGTCTGTTCTGATGGCTTGTTTTCCACGGTGCAATAATTCGGAATCTCTCAGGATGCTGGCTATTTTTCTTTTCCTTCTTTCTGTCTGTCTGTCTGGCTCTTTTTCTCTCTCGCACACACACACACACATGCATACACACCTCCCTCCTCCATCAACACACACACACACACACACACAAACAAAACTCTCCCTTCTCCTCCATCAACACCCTCACACACACACGGACACATACATACATACATAGAAAACTCTTCCTCACCACCCTCTCCCTCGCCTCCCACACACACACACACACACACATACATGTATTTCTCTCTTTTCCCCTTCCTCCTCTTTCATCACCTTCGCTATATTTTTACTTTACACTCTCTTTATTTGTCTCACTATTCATCTCTCGCTTGCTTGCTTTCTATTCATACGTCTGTGTATTGAATGGCCTGCTTATATTTATCTGTTCGTATATTTAAGTCAATTGTTGTTTGATTGTGAACATTTTGTATGATATAGTAATGTTCCCTCTATGACGAGAAAAAATTCACACCCATATTTCTTTTACATGTCTCATTCTCATTCTCTTTCTCTTTCTCTATCACACACACAAACACTCCTCTCTCTCTCTCTCTCTCTCTCTCTCTCTCTCTCTCTCTCTCTCTGTTGTTGCACCCCTCAGATTCATTTTGGTTCTGGCAGCATCAGCATGACCATTCTTCATCTCTCCCAGGCTGCATCTCGCTGTGGTAAACTCCTCTCTCATACTCTGTTATTGTGATGATGCTCCCTCCTCTTCCTTCTCGTCTTCCTCCTTCTTCTACTTCTTCCTCCTCCTACTCCTCTATCCTTCTTTTCCCCGTCTTCTTCCTCCTCCTCCTCCTCTATCCTTCTTCTCCCCGTCATCTTCCTCCTTCTCCTACCTCTTCCTCCTCCTTTTCTTCTTCTTCTTCCTCCTCCTCCTCTTCTACATCCTCCTCCTCTTCTTCCTCCTCCTCCATCTCTTCCTCTACTCCCCTGTCCTTCCCAACCCGTTGATCTAATCTCTTATCTTCCTCTATTATTCCTCCTCCTCCTCATCTTCCTCCTACCTTGATGTGTGTCCTTCTATTTTCCTCCTTTCCCAATGTTTTCTTTCTCTATGTTTGTCATCCTTCCTTTTTCTCCAACTACTTATCCGTGCGTATGTGTGTGTGTATGTTGTGTGTATGTGTCCACTCCCTCCCTCCCCCCAACCTTCTTCCTACCCTTCCTACTCCCCCCAGACAACCCCTCCCCCCCACTTCCCCCTCAACTTTCTCTCCCACAACTCAACCCCCTCCCCTTCCTACTCATGCAGATCTTACCCACCCTCCCTCCCTCCCTCCCTCCCGACTCCTTCCCACTTCATCTCTGCCTCCTCACCCTTCGTCAACACACACTCTTGCCCATAAATATCCGCCTGCATACCTCTTCCTCCTTCTCCCCCTCCTTCTCCTCCTCCTCCTACTCCTTCCCTCCTTTCTCCCCGTCCTTCTCCTTCCCTTCTCCTCCCCAACCTCCCGCTCCTTTCCTCCTACTCCTCCTCCTCTCTCTCCCCCTCCTCCTCTCTCGTCCCTCCTTCCTCCTCCTCCACCTCCTCCTCCTCTCTTCTTTATTATCTGTCATCCCTATTTTTTCGTCTCTCCTTCTTCTATAATATCTGTGTGTCTGTCTGTGTGTCATTCTCTGCATACCTTACCTTTCTTCTTCTTCCTCCTCTTCCTACTACTTCTTTTTCTTCTCTTCTTTATCTTCTGTCTATTTCAACATTTTCGTCTTTCCTTCTTTAGTATTGGTTGTCTGTGTGTCTATCTCTCTGCCTATTTTACCTTTTTTTATCTTTCCTCCTTCGTATTCTTGTTTTTTTTTATCATTCCTCCTTTTAGAATTGTTGTTATCTGTCTGTCTTTGTATGTCTGGCTGTCTGCCTGTCTCTCAGTGTGTATATATGTCTGTGTGTGTGTCTTTCATTATGTCTGTGTCTGTCTGTCGATGTGTCTGTTTATCTCTGTGTGTGCCTGTGAGCATCTGTCTGCCAGTCAGTCTATCAGTCTGTATGTATGTCTCTCTCCCCACAGTACTGTCGTGTTTTAATTAAGAGTAACATTATTATTATTATTATTATTATTATTATTATTATCATTATTACTATTATTACTATTATTACTATTATTACTATTATTATTATTATTATTATTATTATACATAACAACTCCACTTCACAATCTTCCTTTCCAGAATGAGCCACGAGCAGTGTAGAGGTCAGGAAGAGTGAGTGAGTCAGTGTGTTTATTTTATTTTCCCACTACATTAGACGTCACTTATGTCTCTTATAAACTTTGCCAATAAACTCGGGTGATAGTTCGTTTATTACCACATGGTTCCTTTTCTCCTTCTATTCTTCTTCTTTTCAGGGGCAGTTTTGGCTGGATGGAATGATGATAAGGAGGAAGATACACAGTACATATCTCAGACTACCTATAATGATAAATATATTCTCGATGTTTTTAATTAACGTGGCAAAAATATAATGTTTCCCTCATTTATTTACAAATAAGTATTAATCTGCATCATATACACATACACACAATATATATATATATATATATATATATATATATATATATATATATATATATATATATATATATATATATATATATATATATATATATATATGTGTGTGTGTGTGTGTGTATAGTTAAACACATATCTTCATCACACGCCAATAAAAAAAATTAAAGGAAAGTTGGCTTTACCATCCACACCACGAGAGAAACTGAGAGACACCCGTATCATCATACACAAACACACACACAAAAACACACATTCGCACACGCCCACGTACACAACACACACGCGCGGGCACACACACACACACACACACACACATACACGGCGGAAAAAAATGTCGTCTGTGCGTTTCATTAGGCAGTGCTCGCTGGTCTCCTTCTTTACGGCGCAACTTCTGGGAAAAGAGAGAGAGAGAGAGAGAGAGAGATAGTGAGAGAGAAAGAGAGAGAAAAAGAGAAAGAGAGAGAGATAAGAGACAGAAACAGAGAGAGAGAGAGAGAGAAAGAAAGAAAGAGAGAAAGAAAGTAAAAGAATAAGATAGAGATAGAAAAAAAAAAAACTCCCTCCCCTTCCCACCTCGTCCCTCTTTCTACATCCATCCCCCCAGCCTCCTCCTCCCTTCCTCACCCCCACCTCGTCCCTCTTTTCTATATCCCTTCCTTCTTAATAAAACATTCTCTGAGGAATTTTGTTACAAGTTCTCACCCTGACATTTCATCAACCACTCACTCAATCTATTTTAGGCAGACTTGATTAAAAAAAAAATCGGGTTGTCTAGGGGTTTTAAAATGTCACGAGATACGGGAGGTGGAGCCATAAATCATTCGTGCTTCCTCCAGTGAGAGAATAACTTACTTACAGTAGGTGGGACTGTAGGTAGGTACAACATGTACGTACGTGTATGGTTGGTTTTGCAGCACCTTATCGTAATAATAATAATTGAGGGGATTGAGAGAGACATAGAACGTAAAATGGGGAAGGAAAACTATAGATAGACATAATATAAAAGGATAAAAGTTTGCAGGATAAGATTGTAACCTACTAATAATAAAAGAGAGATATAATAAGAGAGATGGATGGATAGACATAAGGAGAGAGACATGGAACGTAAGATGGGTATGAGAGAGAGAGAGAGAGAGAGAGAGAGAGAGAGAGAGAGAGAGAGAGAGAAAGAGAAAAGGAGATAAGGGTTTACAGTCTAACAGTCTAACCTACTATAATAATAATATCATACGCCATTACAATATGTCATTCAGAACTTGGGCGACAAATTAGTCAAAAACAAACACGGCTTCCCTCTGTTTAGTAAATTGTCTGTCTCGTATATTATTATAGACAGTATTTAGACGAAGTGGAGGTAAAGGGTTTCCATTGAGCAATATTCCAGAGACAGACAGACAGCCATTCATTTGAGCGTATCCACGAGGCGAGGAAATATATATATGTGTGTGTGTTTGTGTTTTGTGTGTGTGTGTGTGTATGTGTGTGTGTGTGTGTGTGTGTGTGTGTGTGTGTGTCTCTTAATTCTCTGTAAATGAAACCTGGAAACTGGAAACACACGCACGCACACACACGCACGCACGCACACACACAAACACGCAACATTCCAGTCCCCCTACCTACAGAGTTTTATATAACATACCCTCTCTCTCTCTCTCTCTCTCTCTCTCTACATGTCACAATAGTTTCACACTCCCATGACAACACACACACACACACACAATAACAGAAATAAAAGCTAAGGGAGTGAGTAAGGTAATAATAATAAAGAGAGAGAGAGAGAGAGAGAGAGAGAGAGAGAGAGTGAGTAAAAAATATGAGACTATAAATTATGACGACGAAGAAACACTGACGAAGAAATTTATGGATTGTAAAATGACGCCAGATTTTTACAGGGGGAATGTGAAGACGAGAACACTAGAGAGAGAGAGAGAGAGAGAGAGAGAGAGAGAGAGAGAGAGAGAGAGAGAGAGAGAGTGAGTGTGTGTATGTGTGTGTGAGATGGTACCGTAGAAGGGAATGAAGGAGGAGAGAAAGGTGAGAGAAGAAAGGACAGAGGTAGGAAGAAGTCAGGAGAAGAAAAAACAATTGAAGGAAAGAAAGAGAAGGAGATAAAGAAAGAAGGGAATGAAGAATGGAAATAAAGGAGGGCAGAAACGGCAAAGAGGAAGGAGAGAAGGAAAGAGACAAATTACAAGGAAAAAGAGAATGGGAAGAGAGGAAGCAGCAAGAATGCAATTAAGGAAAAAAATATGAGCAGTGAAGGAGAGGAAGAAGACGTGTGGGAAGGCAGAACAACGAAGGAGAGAGGCACAAGGAAGGAAAGAAGGAGGGAGGAGGGAAGGGAGGGGTAAAGGAGAAAGTAAAGGAGAAAGAAATCGTGTGGAAAGGCAGAGAAAAAAAAGAGAGATTCAAAGAAGGAAGGAAGGAAGGAAGGTGAGAATAAGAAAAGAAAGAAAGGAGGGAAGGAAGAAATGGGTAAATATGGTTAATTAGAGGACGAAGTTAGAAAGAAAGGAAGGAAGGAAGGTATAAATGAATTAACTAATGAAAAAACGAAGGAAGAAAGGAAAGCAGTAAGGAAGGAAGGAGGTAAAGGAGGAAAAACAGAGAAGGTTGATACTGGAGACGTCAAAGTTAGAATGGAAAAGAAAAATACGAAGAAGGAAGAAAAATAAAAAGGGGGAAAATGATAGGTATAATTCAAGAGAGGAAGAAAAAAGGGAAAAAAAAATTACAAAGAAGGAAGAAAGAAAATAAAGGAAAAAAATTATAGGTATAATATTAACAAGGGAGGACGAAAGAAAGAAAGAGAAATTACAAAGAAGAGAGGAAGGAAGGAAAGGAAAATTAAAAATAAGTATGGCATGGGAGAGAAAGGAAGAAGGGAAAGGAAAATGACAAAGAGGGGAGATAGGAAGGAAGGTAAGAAGGAAGAGAGAAAGGAAAGTAAAAACACGATTAGAATGATATGGGAGAGAACGAAAGTAAAATGAAAATGAAAAATACGAAGTGATAAAATCAGTGAAACCAACGAAAACGAAGAAATATAAGAATAAGAAGAAAATAAGAGCGAGCGAATGTTATGATAACCAAGTGGGTAAAAAAAAAAGAAGGATAAAATAATAGGATGAAAAGGATGAGAGAAATAAAATAAATACACGAGCACCCAACAGAGAGAGAGAGAGAGGGAGAGAGAGAGAGAGAGAGAGAGAGAGAGAGAGAGAGAGTACCCACGTTTTTAATCAGCCTCTCTGTGTGTGTGTGTGTCTCCCTCCCCTCCCCTCCCCTCACTCCTTTCTTCTCTCCCTGTCCATTCCAACATCACTGTTCCTCATCAATACTCCTATTCTCCCTTCCCCTCCAGTTTTTTGTATCCCTTCTTTATTCCCTCCTTCATTCACACTGACAACCTCTATATCTGTCTGCATGTAGGTAGGTATATATACAGTACAACACAGAGGGAGGGTCAGGGAGGGTGTAGGAAGGAAGGGGCTTTACCACTGGGGTCCACCTTAGTCCCTACTGAGTTGTGAGGTGTCTGGGGGGGTACCTTTCTCAATCTTACCTTCACACTCCATTATATGTTATTCCTCCCCTTTCTCTTCCTCCTATTTTTTCCTCATTTGGTGTTTTTCTCTATTTATCCTCCTCCTCTTCCTATTTCTCGTTTAGTGTTTTTCTCTCTCTTCCTATTCCTCTTTCTCCTTCGTCTATCTTTCTTCATTTGGTGTTCTTCTCTTCCTTCTCCTCCTCTCCTCTTCCTATTCCTCCGTATTTTAGTCTTCTCTTCTTGCTATTCCCTATTGTCTCTTCTGTCTCCTCTTCC
>JAWZYT010000922.1:0-58571 GCA_034508575.1 Petrolisthes manimaculis | reverse complement strand
TTGTATTGGTTGTGGGTGGTGATGGTGGTTGATGTAGTTGTGGTGGTTGGTAGTGATGGTGGTTGTTGTTGTGGTGGTGGTGGTGGTGGTGAGGTGGTGATGTAGTGGTGGTGATGATAATGATGATGATAGTGATGGTCTTGCACTGTTGCTATGGATGTAATTTTATGGTGATAGTAGTAGTAGTAGTAGTGGTGGTGGTAGTGGAGAGGGTTGCAAGGGGCAGAAGGTTAAGATAAATCCTGTTAGCCTCTTCACCACATAACTCTCACGCTGTCTATCTCTATTTCCATGTTGCTATTAATATGAAGGATAATTTTGGTGATGATGATGATGATTTTGGAGGTTGTATGTATGTATGTCAGTATGTAAATTTTTTATTATTATCGTATTTATATAGAATGAGGTGTGATTGATTCCTCTGTCTGACTGTAAAATTTATTATCGTAAAAAGAGTAGTAATATTAATAGTAGTAGTAGTAGTAATAGTTATGGTGGTTGTAGGGGTTATGGTAGTAGTAGTTATAGTTGTAGTAGTAGTAGAAATTGTGGTAGTAGTAGTAGTAGTTATTGTTATGGTGGTTGTAGTAGTAGAAGTAGTAGTATATATAGTTTTAGAAATAGTAGTAGTAGTAGTAGTAGTAGTAACCAGACGATGGTACCAGTAGAACCAGTTAACCTTGTGGCCCATACACATACACACACACACACACACACACATAAGGACCGGTTGTAACATCTTCACTCCCTCACACACACACACCACCACTCTCACTTTCTTTCACACACACACACACATTCTCTCTCTCTCTCTCTCTCTCTCTCTCTCTCTCTCTCTCTCTCTCTCTCTCTCTCTCTCTCTCTCTCTCTCTCTCTTTCCACTAACATTGTATATCGCTCGTAAAGATTTTCTCTAATTACTCACTTTAATTTACAGCCGCTAAAGATTCACTCAAATTATTCACTTTAATTTAGTCAATGTATTTATGCAGTTGACACTTTCCCTCGTGACTGTACGGTACCTAATGTAAATACGATGCATGGGTCGTAAATTCATCTTCAACTTGTGTGTGTGTGTGAGAGAGAGAGAGAGAGAGAGAGAGAGAGAGAGAGAGAGAGAGAGACAGACAGAAAGAGAGAGATAGTAATTCCTTCCTTTCTTCCTTTCCTTCCTTTCCCTCTCTTCTTCCTTCCTTCCTTCATTCATTCATTCATTCATTCATTCCTTTCTTTTCTTCCTTCTTTCATTTCTTTTCTTCATTTCCTTTCTTTCCTTTCTTTACTTTCTTTCTTCCTTCCTTCCTTCCTTCATTCATTCATTCATTCATTCATTCATTCATTCATTCATTCCTTTCCTTCCTTCCTTCCTTCCTTCCTTCCTTCCTTCCTTCCTTCCTTCCTTCCTTCCTTCCTTCCTTCCTTCCTTCCTTCCTTCCTTCCTTCCTTCCTTCCTTCCTTCCTTCCTTCCTTACAGTCGTGCTAATGGAAAGTAAATATATATTGCTTTCAACCTTTGTCCTCTCACCTTTTACTACTTTTGGACGATTGTGTGTGTAAGTGTGTGTGTGTGTGTGTGTGTGTGTGTGGGAGGGGAGGGAGGGGGGTTGTGTTACTGTGTGTGTGTGTGTGTGTGTGTGTGTGTGTGTGTGTGTGTGTGTGTGTGTGTGTGTGTGTTGTATGACATGTGTATACTTTGGAGGAATCAGTAGCCTTCTAATTTACCAAAACGAGAATATTCTGCCCTTAAAAAAATATAACCTTAAAATTGGCACGTAAAAAATAACCTTAGAATTGACACGTGAAAATTAACCTTAAAAACTGAGACCTTACCTTGAGAAAACCTGAGGGAGTGTTGACGGAGGGTTGTACCTTGGAGACACACGCCCCTTCGCATTTGTTGACAGCCACGTCCTCCTCACACGTCCTTATGGCTCGTCCTACGTCGTCGTGTTCCTCTGTCGTATGGTTAGGTCAGGTCAGGTCACGTTAGATTAGGTTAGATTAGGTTAGGTCAAGTCACGTTAGGTTAGGTTAGGTCAAGTCTCGTTAGGTTAGGTTAGGTAAGGTTAGGTTAGGTTAGGTTAGGTGAGGTTAGGTTAGGTTAAGTTAGGTTAGGTCAGGTTAGGTTAAGTTAGGTTAGGTTAGGATAGGTTTGAAGTTATTATTTTTTTTATTGTATATGTGTGTAAGGTTTTGTTAATTACTTTTTTAATTTCTTTTATTTTTATTTGTCTCGTCCCTCATCCCTACTCCAACTTCACTCACACCCACTCACACTCATCCCCACTCCCCCCACTTTCCTCACTCCCACTCCCTCATTCCCACTCCCCCCACTTTCCTCACTCCCACTCCCCCCACTTTCCTCACCCCTATTCCACCCCCCACGTCCTCCACTTCCCCTCACTCTAGTTCCACTCCACACATCCCCACTCCCCTCACCACTCCACACATCCCCACTCCCTCACCACTCCCCTCACCTTTGGCAACGTGGATGGTGGAAGGAAGGGCCTCACACTCCAACCCATAGTTCCTGCCTTCCACGCCCACCAACACGCCCACCAACACCAACACCACGCCCACACACACCAATACCTCCGCTCGCATCTGTAAAATAATATAAAACCCACTTCAGAACTGCATGTGGAAAGAATTAATTATATGAAGTATCTTAGTAACGATAGATGAAAAAATTATGAAAGGAGAGACACGACTGAAGTATATAAGTTAATGTAAATAAATATGTGTAGAAATGGTGGAAAAAATATGGGAAGTTGAAATGTGAGAATTGGGTTTTTTTGGTTGAGAGAGAGAGAGAGAGAAACGTAGGGTACCTTAGTGTAGAGAGAGGAGACTTAGGATACTTTAGTGTGTAGAGAGAGAGAGAGAGAGAGAGAGTGAGAGTGAGAGAGAGAGTGAGAGTGGGTACCTTAGTGTATTGTGAGAGGGTGACAAGTAAGTCCCCTTCCCTTTCTGCTCCTGTTATATATTGATGGCACTCTCCCTCCACTCTCCCTCCACCCTTGTCCCTCTCTCCCACTCTCCCTCCACCCTTTTCCCTCTCTCCCTCCACTCTCCCTCTCTCCCTCCACCCTCGCCTCTCTCTCTCTCTCTCTCTCTCCCTCTCTCTCTCTCCACTCTCCCTCCATCCTTGTCCCTCTCTCCCTCCACCCTCGCCTCTCTCTCTCTCCACTCTCTCCCTCCACTCTCTCTCTCTCTCACTCTCTCTCTCTATCTCGTCCCCATTTCCCCTTCCCCATATACTGAGAGGCAGGGAGTCCAAGTAGATATGTATGTCTCCTAGCATGGGGTGCCAAAAGGGGGGGAGGGGGAGGGGGGGTAGACCAGTTAGGGGGGGGAGAAGAGGGGGGAAGGAGGCTGATTTTGTGTGTGTGTGTGTATTTACCTACTATTATTTACATATTGTGTGTGTGTTTGTTTATTTACCTACTATTATTTACATATTGTGTGTGTGTGTATGTTTATTTATAGACTTTTATTTACATATTGTGTGTGTGTGTGTTTATTTATCGACTTTTATTTACATTTTGTGTGTGTGTGTGTGTATGTGTGTGTATTTACCTACTATTGTTTACATATTGTGTGTGTGTGTGTGTATATGTATGTGTGTTTATTTACCGACTTTTATATATATTTTGTGTGTGTATTTTTTTTTTATTTCCAGACTTTTATTTACATTGTGTGTGTGTGTATATATGTTTTTTTTATTTTTAATTTACAGACGACTTTTATTTTGCTTTTTCTCCCAGGGTTTCTATGAGCATATCACGTGGTATTGGCTAGCTGGGTCCCTATTGGCTGTCCAGGTAATGACGTCACACACACACAACCAATCCAAAGTGGTGGTGTGTTACTACTCGTCATGGGCACACTATAGACAAGGTAAACAAAAATAATAAACAAAATAATAAATAATAAACAAAAAATATCCGACAAGGTAAACAAAAATAATAAACCATAAATAATAAACAAAATGAAAAATAATAATAATAAAAACAAATATCCGACGAGGTAAAAAAAAAAAATAATAATAATAAATATCGACAAGGTAAAAATAATAATAATAATAAAAATATATGGACAAGGTAAAAAAAATAATAATAATAACAAATATATCCGACAAGGTAAACAAATGATAATAATAATAATAAAAAAATATATCGACAAGGTAAAAAAAAAAATGATAATACTAATAACAAAAATATCGACAAAGTAAAAAAAAATAATAATAATAATATAATAATAAAAAATATCGACAAGGTAAAAAAAAAATATCGACAAGGTAAACAAAAAATAATAATAATATAAAAAAAACTATCGACAAGGTAAAAAATATAGTAATAATAATAAAAAGGATTATTATTTATAGAACATAAAACATTATTATTATTTATTATTTATAGAACACAAAACATTATTGTTAATTATTATTTATAGAACATAAAACAATATTATTATCTTTTATTTTTAGATTTATTTTAGAGTTTGTTTTAAGTTTGACGACGAGGAAATGAACATATATTAAATTATTCATACATTTATATAGATTTTTTTTTTTTAAGTTAGACGATGAAAAAACAAACTTCTTATTATTTAAGGATTTTATAGAAGTTTTAAAAGAATAAGATGAAGTGGAAGCAATTATATGATTAATTTATAGGTCATTTTTATTATTTACACATTATACATTATTTTTATACATTATATTATGTGTAATTATAAAATATATTTTTTATTTATTAAGACGAAGGAAGTACAGTAAACTCTACGTTAACCACTCTCCTTGTTCCGTTGCTTATTATTATTATTATTATTATTATTATTATTATTATTATTATTATTCAGCATAAAGGTCAATATTATCAGCAGGTCAATTTCATCAAACTTCTCATTTATCAGGTCAAGTCATGCAGGTCATCAATAACAGGTCAAGTTTCAGCCTACAGGTCATAATTATCAGGTCAACTTTACACGGGTCAAAATTATCAGATCCTCGTTCCCAGGGTTTGCTACGAGGTCACTTCACCCCCCCTCTCCCCCCCCCCCCAGCCATGACCTTTGACCCCCCCAGCCCCTCCCTGGTCACTCGCTACCTTGGGGTGGGGGTGGGGGATAGGAGGGGGTGGATGGTGATAGACAGTAAGAAAGAATAATGATACAATGATAAACGACTGAGAGAGAGAGAGAGAGAGAGAGAGAGAGAGAGAGAGAGAGAGAGAGAGAGAGAGAGGGAGGGAGATAGAGAGAGTTACATAGAGAGAGAGAGAGGGTAAAAACAGTAGTGACAGACAGAAAAGGAAGAGAGAGAGAGAGAGAGAGAGAGAGAGAGAGAGAGAGAGAACAAAAACTACGTATCCTAGAATGGTGGAGAAGGAGGAAGATGTAAAGATGATGATGATGTGGGAATGAGGAAGGACAAAAATAAATAAATAAGTAAAAGGTTCGTCTCATCCAGCGTCCTTCATCAAATACTCACTCAATGTGTGTGTGTGTGTGTGTGTAGATAGATAGATAGGCTACAACCTTTAAAAAAATTATACGTGTGTGTAGATAGATACAACCTTAATTTTTTTTTTTTTTTTTTTTTTTTTTTTTTTTGTAGATAGATAGATTTAGACTACAACCTTTTAAAATTTTGTGGGTGTGTGTGTAGATAGATAGATATAGGCTACAACCTTTTTTTTTTTTTTTTTTTTTTTTTTTTTTGTGTGTGTGTGTGTGTGTGTGTGTGTGTGTGTGTGTGTGTAGATAGATAGGCTATAATATAACCTTTAAAAATTATATGTGTGTGTATATAAATATGCTAAACAATGTGTATACCACTATATATGCTCTTTAGGACATTATTATTAAGGTGGTCATTCTTTTTAGCTACGGTACATTGGAGTGCCTTGATTCCTCCAAAGTATGCTAGGAAACAAGACCAGAAGAGCTAAAATAATGGTGTTATGTTACTTAGAATAGTTTGGAGGATTCAGTTTCTCTAGATTTATCAACACAAAACTTCCCCCCTTTAACCTGACTGATAATTTATGATGTTACAGAAGGAGGATCCCACTTCTCTGTCATCTTTTTCTCTGGCGCTATATGATCTCGTTGTTGTGGCGCCTAATATCAATCAATCTATTTCAGGATCACACTTCTCTATCATCTTTTTCTCTGGCGCTATATGATCTCGTTGTTGTGGCGCCTAATATCAATCAATCAACCAACCAACCAACTAATCAATCAACCAACCAACTAATCAATCAATCAACCAACTAATCAATCAATCAATCAATCAACCAACCAACCAACCAATCAATCAATCCATCAATCCATTTCAGGAGAAGGAAGATACCGAGTTGAGGACATCCCAGTGGACCTGTGTACACACTTGGTTTACGCCTTTACTGTACTCGACTCAAACACTCTACTGATGAAGTCACATGATAAATGGCTCGACAAGGACCTCAAGAATCTCGAAAAGTTCACCCAGCTCAAGGAGAAGAAGAAAGGTTTGAAGGTTGGTACAGCAGTCGTCAGTAGAAATTCGTCCCATTCACCTGGAGTGAGAGGAGGTGCCTGGTGGTGGTGGTGGTAATCTACTTGTTAACACACCATGAAAGTTGACAAATATGGATTAAATGCATAATACTGATGATCATTAGCCATTTAAATCATACTTTTAAACTCTCATACAGTGTTACCAGATCTCCAGGCTCCTCTCACTCGAGCTGAATGGGACGAATATCTGCTGACGACTGTACAGTAATTGGAGACCGATTAATTGTTAGTTGAGAGTCAATTAAGTTATCACAGGTTTTTGGTGATGACTGACAGGGCCATATTTATTCAAGAACATTAATTTCGTGGTGTATACGATGATGTGGTACCGGCACGACGACACCATAGACAAACAACAGAGCCGTTGTACAGTACAGTACCACACCATCGTATACACCACGGATGTTCTTGAATACGGCCTGTAGGTTGTCACAAAGCTTATCTCTTCATTCACATTCTGTTGTCCAAAGATTATATTATATTATACCTCATGTTTACAGATGGTCACTTCTGCACCAAAATACTCATCGACTCTGCTACCAACTTCAAAACAATCTCATCTTCAGAACCCTTCCAATATTCTGTACACATTTCCAAGTACTGTAGTCAGCCAGCTTATCACCCTGATTTATGATACCCCTAATACATTCCACTCCAGGTACTGCTTGGTGTTGGTGGATGGAATGACTCCCGCTCCACTAAGTACTCCCGTCTCGTGGCCAGCCCTGACAGTCGACGAAATTTTGCCAACCACGCGCTGGACTTTCTCCTCCGGTATGGGTTTGATGGACTGGATCTGGACTGGGAGTATCCTGGGTATGAGGAAGGCAGCCCCAGGGACAAGCAAGGTAACCAAAAGCAAGAGATAAAGATATTGAAGATGATAAAAATACAATGCTGTACTGTACAATTTTTATTTTATATGTATTTATGTAGAAAAGTACTGGCATATGTTCACTTCATATCAGATGTTTTTTACAAATGGTAATGTACCTATGAAATGTTCATAATTACTTGGTATTGTAAAGTAAATATTAAACATTTGTCTTGGATTATATTAGAAAGACTAAAATAAGCTAACAAGTGAGATGTGGGAGTGAGTGAGTGCATTATGCTCCTTTGGTGTTGATTTTTATTATCCAAGTTTATTATTTGTTGACAGGATTCACAGCCTGGGTGAAGGAGTTGAAGGAGGTTCTTGCCCCACAAGGACTAATGTTGACATCAGCTGTGTCAGCCAGTCGCACAGTGATCGACCGAGGTTATGACATCCCCAGGGTGGCAGAACTCCTTGACCTAGTAGGTAGTAAAAGTTATAATGTAATAAAGATATTAATAACTGCTAAGATGGTTATAGTATTGCTATAAAGTCATTTGTTATTTCTTACCTTTTTATACCTGCATTATTGTACTGTAGATTGTATCTTATTCTTTGTGAAGTTATTTAATTCCATGCCACTTCACATTTTCATATTGTGGTATTAAATAAATTTGTATAACCTTTGTCAGTGGGATAACTTGGTTCTGTAATTGACAATTTTTCTTGTGCATTAACTAATGTTAGTCAAACGCTTTTCCTTAGATCTTCTTGATGAGTTATGACTTCCATGGGTCGTGGGAGAGGAAAGTTGCCCATCATTCACCATTATACCCTGAGCCCGGCCAGAACCCTGAGTTCTGTTCTGATTTTGCTGTCAACTACTGGATACAGAAGGGAGCTCCACCGAGTAAGGTGAACTCCATCACCAACAGTTTATTAGTTTCTCAATACTGTAGTCAGTCATATTGCATATTTTATTTGGCACAAGACAGTCATTTTTGTGTACTGTACAATATAATGTACATGTGTGTGTATCTGTACAGATTGTGATGGGTGTGCCGCTGTATGGCCGATCATGGACGTTGGCCAGTAGTGACAACAACAGTCCAGGAGCATCGGCCGTGGGACCAGGACGTCCGGGGCCACATGTTAAGGCATCAGGCAATTTGGCCTTCTTTGAGTGCTGCCTTGCCTTCCTAAAGGTGCACAACTTATTATTTTATCATATAAAACTCTCTTTCCCTCAGTATAAAGTACAGTTGCTATTAAAGTTATAATACAGGTAAGACCTACATGTACAGGTACCATTTATTGTAGGTGACTCAAACTTACAATTCCCATTCACTTCCCTAAAGAATTACAGGGAACTGTACTCATATAATATCATGAATGTTATAATGATGTTTGGACCTTGGTTATTACTAATCCAGCCTCATCTTTGTTTACAGGAAGGATGGAGTAAGGTAACTGGAGTTGGGGGTCCATACATCACTAAAGACAATCAATGGGTTGGATATGATGATGTGGAGGCTGTCACTAAGAAGGTAGGACATTTTTCATCAGGTGCTACAGATTTCTTTGAACAATAACAATAGTAGAATCGTGTGTGCCTATAAGTATAAAATAATGTTTTGAAAATCATCATCATCATCATCATAATAATTGAAATATAGTAAAAGTAAAATACTGTAGTAGTTTAAAGAAAATTTAAACCAATCCTGCTCAAGCCCACAAAATGTCGAGATCCTGCACCAGCCACTCACTGTTCCTTCACCCACTCCTCTTACAGGCACAGTATGCTATAGATGAAGGCCTTGGAGGTGTGATGGTGTGGGACTTACCCTCAGATGACTTTGGGAACTTGTGTGGCAACGGTAAAAATCCTCTCCTCACCGCCATAGCCAGCACCCTTAAAGTTACCTCCACACTCCCCCCTGGCACCTCTACCATCCATCCCGGCACTTCCACCTCACCTAGTTCTCCATCACGGCCTTTGGGTGGAGATGATACAGACAACTTGGTGGAGGATAATGATATCAGTGACAGGGAGAATGGAGGTGAAAATCGACGGGACAGGAAGCAGGGGAGGTGGCCAACCGGTCCCGGCCAATCAGCAACCAGAGCTCCAGGGACACAGACCAATGGCATGGCAGGAAATGATGCAAACAAAACATCTAACCTCCTTTATCCTTGGCTTGCTTGGTTAGTGTTTATAGTAAATATAAAAGATATATATACAGTAACAAGCTCTTTACACACTCGGGCTGTGTTGATGCATCTGTGTTGTCATCCAGATATAGTTCTTCATTGATTCAGACCTATTAGGGTAATTAGGCTTATACTGTATATTTACCGTAACTACAGTCAAAATGTATGATGTTGTGGATTCTCATTTAGAAGTCTAAATCCTGGGACCTGGGTGATGAGTTGTTAAAAGCTTTATTTACGTCGGTGGAATCTACAATGACTTCTGTTGTCATTTACTCACTTCCTCAAGAATCACCTATTAACCATTACTGCTTTCTTAGGAGTCTGCCAATATCCCATATGGGTCTTTCTAAGGGCAGCCACATGGTACTGCCAGTCATAATGATTTTAGCCTCTCTGTACTCTATAAACTTTTATATTGGAATTTTTGCAGGCCAATATTCAGCCAAGAGCAACCATCAAGACCCAAGCAAGACTCATCCACAAAGCCAACTCAGCCATCCAAACCACGTCAGCCATCCTTTTCTCAGCCAAGTACCGTACATAACAAGGATAACACCACATCTAATCAGCTTTACCCTTGGCTGGCTTGGTGAGTGGTTATGTAAACTTGTGTATTACAACCATTAAGCATATGTATTATCCACAAAATATTTCATGTTGGTATCTCAAAAGGACCTTGGAGAAGTTAGGTTTGGACGGACGGACATAATCACTTTGTGAAATTATATATAGATGCTTCTCTTTAAATATGTTGATGAGAAATTATTTATTCTTGAAGATTATTGTGGGTGAGGAAGAAGAAATAACATGGATGAAATAAGTGTGGTGAGAAAGATGTATGGGAGGGATAATAAGGGGTAAAGGAGGTGAAAAACTCCTTGGAGAAATGGCGTACAAAAGAGTAAATTAGAAATGAAAGTAGCAAAAAAAATCATCCACAATAGACAAGAGTGGAAACGTTTCAGTAAAAGAAGAGTTATATTATAAATCTTTGCATCCTCAATATTTTTTATTTTTCATGTTTATTGCAGGCCAATCTTCAGCCAAGGCCAGCCAGGAAGCCAGACTGTAAAGCCTTCACAGCCATCAAAGCTACGTCGACCAACCACAGCAGCTCTGACACAGTCTGGCCAGGGAGCCAAGCCACCCGTGTCTCAGCCAGGTCAGTCCAGCACAAAAGGAGAAGAGGAAAACAAGACGTCCAATTTGTTGTACCCGTGGCTGGGATGGTGAGTGCAGGAAATTCCTCTTGTCCACGGGGCAACATTAACTTTATTGGTCGGGGATATTTTGTATGGAAATGAAAATAATCTGGAAAATATTAATTAAAATGGAGTCACTTTGCTTAAGGGCTTATTCATCACAGATTGTAACTTTAACATTAGTATATTTATTGTGTATTGTAGGCCAATCTTCAGCCAGGGCCAGCCAACAACCCAGAATAGAAAGCCATCTCAGCCAACCATGACAACCGTGTCCCAATCAACTCAGAGTTCCAGGCCAAATATTCCTCAGCCAATTAAACCAGCCATCTCTCAGCCAGCCAAACCAGCCATCTCTCAGCCAGCCAAACCAGCCATCTCTCAGCCAGCCAAACCAACCATCTCTCAGCCATCCAGTTCTGAGTCAGGTCAAGGCAGTACTGGTGGTGATAAAAATAACACAACATCCAGTTTGTTGTACCCGTGGTTGGCCTGGTAAGTCTAGATATATTTAGGATCATAGACAAGAACATTGATGGTGTTTACAATGGGGTGGTACTGATATGATGACTCTTGTTGTTTGTCTATGGAGTCATCGTACTGTTACCACACCATAGTCAACACCATGGATATCCTTGCCTACGGCCCGTACTCCTAACAACCACCACCAACCACTCGGTCCCTTATGTCACAAAAGTGGAAAAATGTTTATGTCTCATATTTTTCCAAGGTAGTAGACTCGTTAGTCATGTTACTCAACAATGAAGTCTCTTTAACTTTCAATAGGTACAGTTATCTTATTTGGCCTTCTATGAATCATTTCCCTTGTGCTTTAACCCTGTTAAATATTATATTAAGTGAGGACTCAAGGCAAGATACTTAATGAATCCCACTAGATTTATTCTTGTTAACTGAACAGGTGAAAATTAACCTATTAAAGTTCCTCTTTCTCAGATAATATTGCACCAATTTTAGAGTGTTTTTTCTTTTTTTTTCTTTACAGAAGTTGCTAACCTATTTCTATAAAATTAATTATTCACCTCTGAATTTATATAGCATTGTTATTATATGTACAGCATTAATTTCATCAACATAGACTGATTTTTTTCAGGCCAATCTTCAGCGGCTCACAACCATCAAGTCAAAAGCAAGATTTAACCCAAAAGCCACAAGGTCCTACTGTATCTCACTCAACTAAACCATCAACCTCACTCACACACCAGTCCACCACACCAACCATTACACAACAACACCAGACAGTCACACCAACCATTACACAACACCATCAGACACCCAGACCAACCTTTTCACATCTACACCAGCCAGCCAAGCCAGCCACCTCACGGCCAGTTCAGACTGACCGGCCACAGACAAGTCAGGGCACTGGAAGTACTAAGGGCACCACAACATCTAATCTACATTACCCATGGCAGACCTGGTAAGGCAATATATACTGTATATACACTGTACAGTGTATCAAAATATACCATATTGCATATTTTACAGACCTAATCTCAAATTATCATCTTTTTAGATTTGAATCCAGCTGTACTGTAGGTCCAACATTTAAAATTAATTATAATTGCTGACAATACTTAACAGAACTGTATATATTTTTCAGGCCGGTATTCAGTCAGTCACCAACAGCAAGCCAGAGACAAGGCTTATCCATTAAATCATCTCAACCATCCATATCACAGCCTGGATTCTCTCAACAGCTTCAGTCATCAAGGGAATCCCAGACTGACAACCAGATAAAGCCAAGTCAGCCCTTGGTGTCAAAGCCATTCCAATCAACAACACTCATCACCAGACCAATTGTACGACTTGGCAGACCAGGAGGTCCAAACGTAAAACCACCCACCTCCCCCGAGTGGTACTCCTCATGTCATGTTCGGGAGTATGCACCGGATCCCTCCTCCTGCAACCACTTCTATAGATGTACCAATGGCATTGCTTACAGGTGGGTTGCCTTGGATTTGTTAAACCTTTATATTGTAATGTCTCTCTAAGGTCCTGCATCAGGAACTTGAGTCCTATAAGATTAGTGTTTCAGTCCTTCTCAAGTCTCCATCTTCCTCAGATTTGACTGTCCAGGAGGATTGGTGTGGCATCAGAGTGAGACGTCATGTGACTGGCCACACGCTGCTCCCTGCCCCTCACTCTAACCTGCCTGTTCACCTTGGCATGGCCCATCACACATTACAATTTCGTAATTCTATATACTGTATCTAATGTTTATGCGGTAAAACTCACAGAAAGTAACTTTAATGAGTGGCAGTGATTTTAGTTGCAATATTATCTTTTGGCATTTATTTCTCCAGTTCTGGAGATTTCTTCTGGATCATTAGGTTATGGTTCTGTCATAACAAATACAGTATGTTTGGTTCAAGCTGGATCTCAAGCCACATACAGGGATTATATTTTCAAGTATTGTATATACTGTAACTGCATCACAAATTATATTAGAACACTTACCTTAATTAACTTAAATGTATGAATGGTGGTATACGTGAGGCTGTAGTTACATGTATCAAAAGGACTGGCATCCCTCCCCATCACTATAATCTGTACCACAATCATTGTAAACTGGATTAACCCCAGATTCTTCTACACCTCAGTGCTGGACCATCCTATAAAGTATCTGGTGCCTGGTGTTGAGTAACCTTAATTTGTTTGTAGATTCAGCAAGGCAAGAGACAGGGCTGGTTCCTGTGTCTTGGCCTCTGTTGCCAAGATTAGAGGACTTTTTTTTTTATTATACACTGTATATCGTTTTTCTACTTGTGATCATTAAAAAAAAAAAAAATGAAAGTACAGTACAGTACAGTACAGTACTTCCATAATGACTGCAAAATGCCCCACAAATTTGAAGGAACTTAATTATTGTGTGCACGAATATGGATGGTTACAACAACTGTAATTACTGTAAATTTATCATGGTAAAACTTAAGCAAAGTCCCAAACAAACATGAACTTGAACCACATGCTACAGTAAACCATATCATCATAAACTCTCACACCACACAGTTAGGAATCTAGGACTGTAATTCATGTGCACCTTATTTAGCCCAATGGAAGTAAACTGCCTTGAATTATTGCTCATGACTCGGCAGTCTACTGGTAACTTGTTCTTGCCTCTTAAGAGTTATATACTAATATCATGGCTGGTTTAATGTGTTCCTCTTTGATGGGTAGAGTTAGTCCAGCTGTGAAATATAAACAATATCTATCTTTATTCTGATGGAAAATAATTTATGAGTTTAAACTGAAATAGTGATTATTGTGTGCCATAATAGGTTGGGTTTGTTGTTGTTACTGACCTGGTTATTGAAAAACTAAATATATTCAGGTCATATTTATGCAAGTTATATATAAACATTTGTTTATGTTGTGTTGTATTGATCCCTTTTGTATCAGGTAAAAACAGGGATAAACAAATATTATAACTGAAGTACTGTACTTATAAGATTACCTTCTGAAGACATGGTGAGACTTGGGCACATACAGTATGTCCTGAAGAAGGTTAAGTCCTAGGGGTACCTTTTCATTATTTATTTTCCGTTTAATACAACAGTACGGTACTACCAATTTCCAAGGAAGGGCCGAGGGTCATTTGAATGTCGTTCTCGGCATGAAATTGCCACCACAGTATTACTGTATGCATTTGAATTATACAACAATTATATTATCTTCAAATCAATTATCACTCATCTGTAAATTTATAGGGCATAACAGATACAGGAATATAATTTGCTCTGTAATTATTTACAAATTTATCACCATCAATACCATATTTCCTGGTTTTCATGGGGTGGGAGGCTCTAATGCCAGTGCAGGTTTCCTGACAGGTGAGGGGTCCAGCTCTGAGTTTTTTTGAGTCTTTGGTGGGGTTGTTGTTATAAAGTGGGGTCCCCAGCCCTCATTCCCCTCCTGTATCATAGGGGATACGAGGCTGACTGCACTATTGCAAGAATGGTTGACTTTACTTTAAAATAAAGTGTATATTGTACAAAACTACTGTACCAATTTACTTATAAATACTACATATGTGTATAGAGGTACAGGCAACATCCATTTTACTACAATAAGGAGCACGGCACACAGAACAGACCTTTTGATGATTCAGCTCCCCAAACCCACTTGGCTTACTTCGTCACCTGACTCTCTCAATTTATTTTGTACTTGGAGAGATAAAGGGATACTGATGTGTAATTTTATTTACAATGACTTCCAAATGAACGTGCACTTCTGCCATGGATATCATAACTTGTAAGAAAATAGAAATAAGTAGAATTCTGTACCTTCAGATTAAACATTACTGAATCAAAGTTGTGTAACGTTAAAAGAAATAAAAATTATAAAGAAAAATATCTGCTATAGGAAAGGTAAATATTTAAGAAATATATAACAAGGAAAGACAGATCAAGGCAAAAGAAATGTCAGATAAGAGAGCCAATAATGTCATTCCTACTAGAATTTCCTTTTTGGCCAAATAGTACACTCCCATGGCTCCCTATATGTGCGACGCTGCCACCTTGCCCCCATTGTTATGCCCACCACAAATGCACTGAGGTGTGAGTTGTGCTGGCCCCCAGTTTCGGTTGTCCATGCCCGGATGGTGAAAGGAGTGCCATCTTCCATCGCATAGTTGACGAGCTGGGTGGCTTGCTGTAGGTCGGTTATCATGTGTGTTTGGCCATTCAGACATATCCATGCCTGGGAGATGCTGTTGATGTCTGGGGAACGAGCTTCCTGCAACCAAAGTATGTTCCTTTTTAGAGTTTGGAAGTGTTTTAAGGTGAAATGAAGAGAGTGGATAGAAAATCTTTATATAATTTGGTTTATGTCATTATATGTTTATTTTAATACTCCACCAAGCACTCATGAATTTTCAAAATATATACTATAGGCCTAGAAACACCTCTACTAAATGTGTGCCTTAATCTAGTGCATCAAGCCACATGACATTTCTCCATTGATCACATGTCCAATCTTGGTACAGTACATTTTGGCATGGTGCCTCTTATACTCCTCATAGCTTCAGTATGCATAGATTTCATGGCTGCTCTATGTAAAGGTTAGCAAGGTTCAGACATATATGCCACAATAGTGTACCTGTATTCCTCATCCCCTTAGGTTGAATGCTGTCAGTAGCCGTTGGTGTTTTCCTAGCACGTCCAGAGCCTGATTACTTGATGGAATAATATCAGAAGATAGGAGATAGGCCTTGTGGTGACTTCTTAAGAAGCTTTCTAATCGTTCTCTCTGACAGTCTCATTGCCCTTTCCATCCCACCTCGTCAAGTCACACATTCCTCTCAGTTGCTCATTTCCATCGCACATACTTCCAACTGCTATGTCCTGTGCCATGTCCAAGTCTGATACATGCATCAGTGTTGATAAAATTACACTGTTCTCAGTCCTGTAAACTCATAACTACTTACAAAGTCCTAAGAACTCATATATACTCAAAGTACTATTAACCCATACTTACTCAAAAAGAAATATCGGGTAGGCTACATGCTCAAAGTCCTGCTAACTTATATAAGTTCACTAAGTCAAACTAACTCATACCTGTTGAGAGGGTGTACGTGTCACATATGATGATGTGGAGCTCATAGCCTCATGGTGATGAGGTCTACGAGGTAATGAGTGGTCTGTTTGTCTGTACCTAGGAGGTGGTGTAGACCAGTTACTCTGCATCGACTCTGACATTCCTGTTGGTGAACAGTTACTGTTACTCATGACTGTACAATACACTTACTCAATAGCTGTATTTAAAATGTACATTCACTCAAATGAGTGTCCAAAAGTGTATGCCTGTACCTATAATTAGGATCTGAAACACAATAAACAAACAATGAAACCACTGCTCAACTTGCCTGACTTATCTATGTGTGAAGGATGACCCCAAGAAGTGGCTGTAAATGTTCTACCTTCAGTTGAATTACACCTCCTTTCTTGCAAAAATTTATCTCTGTTTGCTTTCAGGTTGACATAGAGGGTGAGGTTGTCCTGTGACATTGTCCAAGGGAACTCACACAAGTATGGATGGTGGATCAATGGGCGTGTGGTGGGGTGATAGAGTTCAACTATGGCAGAGTCTGCTTCCTGGTTTTTGATAGCATTTAGTAACTGGACCCCTGATGTTACTTTTATCAACGTGCCATCATGGAGGCGAAGGTAAGTCACTTTGTCATCGTATGCATCATCCCTCTTGATGCGTTGTCGATGGTATGATGCTGAATCTAGTGGTGCTCTACGATCATTGGCCTGATAAAGAAAAATTTGAACTGTACTTAGGATAGAAAATGAGGAATGATAGAAAAAGAGGAATACTTTTGGTACATAATGAAAAATTTATATTTCTCTCAAGATAAAGGTACCGGTATTATAAATAATAATTGTTTTCTCAGTTTTCACTTATGATTATAACAACTTCACCCAATGGTATATGAAGTAACTTTAATCTGGATGTGATTTTGTGGTGAAGAAAAACATTTTGTAGGTTTAAAGGTAATGAAAGTGGATATGGCCCATATCAATGGTTCTGATCCTGATAATGACTACCCAACAGCAACATTCTGATAGTTATTTTATAGATATGACTGCAAAAGCAGATGTACAGCCATGGATGAAAAATGTACCAAAACAACATAACTAGCAATTCGTTCAGCTGCGAGCTGCCATGGTCAGAGGGGTGTGGAAATTTATCTAGTTTGGGCTCTCTGCCCAGTACCGGTGGTGGCTTTGCACCACCCCCTACTCATGGACTTTCAGCCATGGCTGTACATACCCTGAATAAGAAAAGAGAAAAGAAAGGTAAGTAAAAGATTATGATCGCTGGTGTCAAAAGCAGCTGACAAGTCTAATCTAACCAGGAGAGAAGCCTTTCTGAAACATACATTAGTTATCAAGTGTATTATGAAGCCTGCACAAAGCAATTTCACTTTAGTGAAACTTCCTGTATGCAGATTTTTATTTGGAGACTAATTCATTACTTACTGGTTCATATGTATGGCGTGAGATGGCCTGGGCTCTCCCCATTGGAGATGGTTCCCGAGCTGATAATTTACCCTGGAAGAGGTCATCCTTAGAGATGTTTGGTGCAGGTGGCAATACTGACATGTGTGGGAGTCTGGCATTTGCCCCTTGGTTCGGTTGTGTAGGTATCATTCTCGTCTGGCTGCCGCTGGCTACTGATACCAGTTTTTCTTGTACTGCTGGCTTTGCTGCATGAACCAGATTCTGTGCTTTGGCAGCCAATGTTTGAAATCCATTATGCTGGGTTTGACGGACTATGACTGGCTGACCTGACAGACAACGACCCGTCATCTTTAAAGCCTGAATAGAAAAGGAGAACAGACCTATAATTTACAGCACAGTATTGATATTACACAAACTTATACTACTCTTCACAACTTACTATATAATTATACAGCACCCTACAATCACCCATTATCATCATCAATACCCCATTTCCCATTTTAATTCTACTCCAGCAGGGGCACTGATAAGTACTGAACCCACACAGATTAAATAGAGAACCTACTGAAAAAAATCCCAGCGCTATTCCCAGCTCAAATGATCAACCTCTTCACAATGATAATTCTTATTATTTAAATTTGGCCTGAACAACTTACGTGTGTCACTACAATATAATTCATGAAAAGAATGTGAATTAACTGTATTTGATATTGGCTAACCACAGAGGAAACTTGTAAACATAAATATATCAGCATATCTCTCGTCAGCTTACAACATCTAAAAATATACCGGTATTTGTTACTTGTTTACTTTTTTTCTTGTTGTTGGATACTCTATGCCCCGCTCCACTAGCAATTTACAATTTAATTATTATTCTGGGAACCGCATAGAACTAAATCATAATGAGGAATAACAATAAATACAAGAAATAGGATCTACTCACTTTTGAAACTGACTTCTTTTTTTTAAATGTAATGTAGGCGACACAGACAGAGTGTTCAAATGGGTTGACCATCACATGGACAGTACTGACAGGGCCAGCTTTAGAAAAAAAATTGCGGAGGCTGCGTTTTGTGGCAAAAGAAGAGAGCTGCATGAAGAATACTGTCTTTGCCTCACGCTCCTCATCAAATATAAGCCTGCAAGTCAGTGCATTACATAATTTGAAAAGGTGATGATAAGACAGTGTACAGTACTTTTCTATATTCAATTATTATACTTTAAAATGTTTGAAAGTACCGGAAAGATTCTGAAAATACATTCCAAGATTATCTGGCTGATATTAGTTATGTAAGTAAGTCTCATATTATTTAATGGTATTGATTGTCCAATTGCAAACATTAATTAATGAAGGAAGAAAGTCAGCAGGATCTTGAGGTGACCAACTAAATAAATGACAGTTTAAGAGCAAAATATGTTTTAACTCAGGATCAAAGGGGCATCAAAATTTTACAAGGTATATAGGTCTACAGTGTATTAGGTATAAGCCTATGGAGGTACGATATTGTAAATATTGCCTGCATTTAATTAAAGCGGTAAAGAAAAGATTACCGGTAGTTTATTTAGAACCAAAGATAGGAAGCATGTGAAGGACAAGAACAAGACTAATGACAACAGAAACTATAATGGTGACTATTGTAGTGTAACTTACCATGGTTTGTTGCCCTTAGATGATGGACAATCATTCCTGTCCTTATTTGTCTCCCTTTCCTTGGATCTACTTCTACTGTATCTATCCCAAGAACGAGACCTGCTTCTGTCCCTGTCCCTAGACCTGCTTCTTGATCTTGATTCTCTCCTCTTTTCCTTGTTTCTCGGCTGAATCTGATCAAATAAAGTAAAGTAAAGACAAATTATTAACATTCATACTTTCTCACAGATACAATATGACTCCTGTACTGTATTTGGTATAATTATGGTTTAGTTCCTCAGTACTGTACTTATCTCTTTTTACAGGTAAGCCTATTTGTCCAATTTCTTTTACAGTATCAAAATTCTAAATGGCCTATACATTATATAGATTGGTAATTTTGTTTTTGTTTTGTATTATTATATTACACCCTAATTAATGTAAAAAAATAAAATGAAGTATGTGTAGTCACCAGCACTCACCTTGTCCCCCAGTAACTGCTTCAACAACACATCCAGGTCAATGTCCGCTGTCATGCTGCCAACAAATTATTAATATAAATAGTTTGACAAGAGTCCAGGAGTCTTCATTTTACTACAGTACCACCAAACATTACTTAAGTATGACATCACAAAACATATACCGTAACTCTATAGCAACCATAGTTAGGCTATAGGATAAAAGTTATGATGATAATTCTTAAAGTACTGGAGAATAACAACATGAACAGAAAAGAACAAGGTAAAGAACGAATAATGTTTAATTTTTGGAACATTATAATCCACTAGCCTAGCCTGAGTACTCTAACCTTTATAATCCCAATACAATATAAATTATGATAAAATGTGAGCACTAAGTTACAGTATTACAAATATATGTTTTACCAATGTGATAAATAGAATGCACTTACTGTTGCAGACGTTGTGCAATGTGTTCCTGTTGACTCAAAGATAATGACTCTCCTTCAGCCATTACTGTATTATTAGTAGTAGTATTTCACACAACACACGTCTCTATGGTCACCCTATTATGTACCTTAACTGTACACACACATACATACACCCTAAGAGGCGGTACCAACTATGGGGTCCTGCCTGACACTCTAAGTTAACTATACGTATTATCCAATGTTTTATATACTTCGACTGTACACACACACACACACACACATACACCCTACACAGAGGTCTCCAATAATGGGGTCCTGCTGACACACTATACTTATCCAACAGGGGTGTCAAAAGTAAATATATGTGTGTTGTAGTTCAATGAGTAATAATATTTTTGTTGACAAGTTTACTACCTAGCGGCAGTGTGCTGAACTACTCTTCTTTTTTTTTTGGCGGGTTTTGTAGATAATGTTTTTTTTTTCACAAAATTATGTACATTTTTAAATGACTAAATTTGTCGTATTCCTTTTGACAATCAAGTTATTGGCTTGTGATTTATTTTAATTAAAATAGTATATTTGCCCGTTGAAAAAACGTAAAACAGAGACAATCACGAGCGCTTCGCTTTTGTTTGAAGAGATATACTGGCTGTCATATTGGAGGGCAGTTCGAATGTAAACATTGATCATTGGACCTAACTTTGTATGCAATGGAAGGCCCTTCTTCATCCCGTGTTCTCAGTCAGTATGCAATAATGCTTGACAGTGAAGCTAAGGTCCGATATATTGAAAAAATAAGTGCTTTTGGTGGCAATGACCCGTATATAACAAAGGAAAATGGTCGTCCTTTGGTGGAACTGTCCGCGAGTGAGCTACCAGACACTGCATATCATGATATTTACATATATTTTCTAACCTTTTTTTCTGTCTACTGTTGGCCTAAGGATGCCAGCCACTGAAACCAAGACCAACCACGTATCCATCCAAGCTCGCCTCAGACCAGCGATTCAGTAGCTTGCATTAAAGGATAGGTGGACATAACAGTAAATATGGCGGCCATTAATGATATGACAAGTAAGTTAATAATATTATAATACATGAATTGTAGGTGCAACAGGCTGTAAAATGGAGCGATAGCAGCACAAATAAGGCTTTATAGCCGTCATCTGGACGTCAATCGGATACGAAGTTCGCTTGGGTGAAACCAAGCCAAAGCAAGCGGAACTGTTCTGGTCGATCAAAAGGATTCGACGATCCACCAAGATGGACCCTGCTGCCAGCCACTGAAACCAAGACCAACCACGTATCCATCCAAGCTTGCCAAAAAGGAGTGATTCGGGGAGCTTGGGGAAAGGATAGGAGAAGTATAGCAGTAAATATGGTGGCCATTAAAGATATGACAAGTAAGTTAATAGTATAATAATACATAAATTGTAGGTGCAACAGGCTGTAAAATAGAGTGATAGCAACACAAATAAGTCTTTAAGTATAGCAATGACAGATTAGAGCAGGTGTAGAGTTCCTATTAGTCTACCATTTCTACTAAAATAGTAGTTGTTTAAACCTGGAGAATCACGATAATGATATATTTTTTTTTTTTTTTTTTTTTTTTATGTTCTCGTATCTAATTTAACTTATATGAGATTATATGGATTGCTTAGGGGTTATGTGACCCATTCTTGATAATTATGTAATATCATTAAGGTGAAGGGAAGTATTGTACTTTATTTTACTTTATTATTATCGCCGCCGCCGCCACCCCGCCTCCCCGCCTCCCCGCCGCCGCCACCGCTGTCGCCGCCGCCGCCGCCCCGCCCTGCTGCCACCGCCCCGCCGCCGCCGCCGTCGTTTTTTAATAATTATTTATTTTTTTTATTTTTAATTATATATATATATTTTAATATATATATATTTTTTTAATTAATTATTATTTTTTGTAATAATTACCTTTATTTTTATTATTATTATTATTATTATTATTTTTTATTATTATTTATTTTTTATTTATTAATTTATTTTCGTCGTCGCCGCCGCCGCCGCCGTCGCCGCCGTCGTCTCCGCCGCCACCCGCCGAGTAGAAAGTGGCAACACGTATCAACACTGATTAATATTTTTTTTTATATCTGTAAAAACAAAACTCTCATAGAATAACCATTTATAAAACTACCTATTATGTTTATAGTACACACGTGACTTTATTTTTAGTACGGATATTGCAGTACAATCTTGGATTTTGCTAGATTCTGAGTAGCCTCGTTCTGAATTAGGACTCAGCAGCCGTACAATTCCAAAAAAATCGATTGAGAACTATTATTACTTTATTAGAAAAAGTTCAAATATTCTGACTTTGTTATTCTATGCAAGAACTCTATTACTGTAGAAAGACGGACTACTCTTATAGGAGTTTGGGTCGTGGCGGTACATCAGAGCCACCTAGCCGCTGATAGGAATAACTAATAGCTGGCACACTTATTAGGCTACACCTTACACAGGAGAGGTGGACGTTTTTTTATTTTGCGTAGGCCTAGTTGATGTTGTGACTGAAATTGGAATTACTGGGTGCCGATCAATAAACTGTTCCACTTTTCAAATTATCCTATAACGTGAGTTATATACTTATATACTTTAATAAATTTGGTGGTAATGATATTGATAATAACTGGTGTTAGATGATGATACCTTATCATTTCTATGTTCTTAAGTACTTTAATGTAGTCTTTATATATATTTATTCCTGTTAGGATGGAATATTGCCTTTATATTTTCCTTACCCTTAGACTAGCTAAAACTACATATAGCTTCAAGTTTGCAGACAGCAAGATATAATGAAAGTAACTCCTGATTTTTAGAACCTCTCAAGGTAAGAAAGAAAACAGGAAACATTGATTCTAAAGCAGATGTAACCCCTCCTCATGTTAAGGATATAATACTCTTGCATGTAGGCCCTATGTACAGTACTGGTGATGACAAACTTAATTTTATTTCATTAATTGTTTCATAGTTTTAAGTATGGTCTATAAAATCTGTATGGCTGACATTTTCCTTAATTATCCATTCTATAACCAAATAATTAGTAACAATAGTCCTGTGCGTTACTAGTAAAGAAAAACCCCAACTTAAAAATTAACCTAGATACAGTATAGGAAAACAAGCGGGAGTAGGAGTGTTGAATCCTACTGACCGCTAGAGGCGCTACACCAAAACAACAACAACAACAAGGAATCAAGAGAATACATCCATGGTCACTTGGTTGTAAAAAAAAAAAAGTCACGAAAACAAAAATGTCTGCCAACGGAGTGTCTTCTCATGTGTGTGAGACAAATGGCTGTGGTGCAGAGGCCAAGCTTCAATGTCCAACGTGTATAAAGCTGGGAATTCAAGGCTCATACTTCTGTTCACAGGTGAAGTATTAATTAATGTCAATGTTAGAATGTGGGAAAACCTCGTGTACCAAACGGATTGTCACGAGGAGCCTTATTTAACAACATACCATGGTGTATACGATGGTGTGGTACTGTACGATGGTTCTTGTTGTTAGTCTAGGGAGCCATCGTACCGGTACCACACCATTGTATGCACCACATGTTCTTGAGTATGGCCCGAGGACCCAAAGGTTACAACTAAGTTAAGGGGATTGTAGGCCTATACTTTAATGGTTAAACTGTAGTGTTTTGATTCCACTAAAGTATTATACCACGAATCAACAGGACCAGATAAATAAAAATAATAATGGCAATTTGCCTGGAATAGTTTGCTCCACTTACTAGTTGGGGAAATTACCGATGGTATTTCTCTTAATGTTAGAGTGATTTACCATCCTAATATAAATTTTGTCTAAGGCATGAGTTGGCTTAACGTTAAAGGCCCGGTAATTTTTTACTAGCTGCCACAACAGTATTTTATAGGAAAAATGTATTATTCCTAACGTTAGAAGGTTTGGTAAATATTGAAAGAACTGCCGTTTTCTCATACGGTTTTTCTACCTTCATTATCCACTTATTTAGACCATTCTAAGACTATTTTCTTCTATGGCATTTCCAAGAAATTAACCTTACCTTACCTAACCTAACCTAGACCTAGATCTAGACCATGACCACAGCAGACTACCGGGACCTAACCTGGGCAAACTACTGGGAAATAACCTTGATAGTACAAGATGAAATAGAGCATATTGTAATAAGAAAACTGTGAAAAAGACAACTTTAGGACATTGTTAGACTTCGAGTCTGAAATGCATCTATCATTAACTGAAAATGTTCTATACCTGTATCTGGTTTATTTTCCCTCTGGGAATATACCTATATTTTTTATAAATTACCAACTACTGATATAATATCATCCAAGATTTTTCTTCAGCTTGATAGCACTATTATCCATGGTGACAGATGTTTGAATAAGTGATACGTAATTGAACTGACCCAATTATGAATTAACCATGAAAAAATATTTTCAGAGTTGCTTCAAGGGATCTTGGGAAACTCACAAAGTGCTCCACAAGAAAACAAGTAAGTGAGCAATAATTTTTAGTACATTGGACACTTAGTGCAGAGGACCTGTAAGTTAGGCTATGTGTAAAATATTGTAGATGACAGAACGAGAGTCACCGAAATATTTATATCTAAGATAATATAATAAATGCAGCAGTAATGCAGAAATAATAATTCAGGAGTGTATATTTGGTAGAGACTTTATGAAATACTGTATATAAATATTTAAAAAACAATATCAACAACACTATAATTATCTGTACTGTACTTAAGTTAACACAAAGGATCCATTGTTCCCTAAATTTCTAGCTTATTATCCTGGATTTGAATATTTTAGGTGAGCACTTATTCATATTTTGGTTGTTTCAGGAGCGAGCAATTCTGGACTCTCACAGTATAACCCATGGCCATACTACATGTTTACAGGTGAGTTTTAATTATACTACTTTAACACTTTCCCCAATAATAATTTTTTTTACAGAATCATATGGTATACTTGGCTAACTAATAAAGTACAACATGCATATAGTGAATGAAGTGCAAATTTTCTCTGTTGTATTACCACCATTAATGAGAGCATTGATTATTTAATTTGTATACATTTTGTTTCCCCAGGGAGCCTTAGACCATATCCACAAAGCAACAAGAGAGAGGTTCCTCCTCCTATAGGTAGACCTGACTATGCAGACGACCCAAATGGTTTTCCAGCATCGGAACAGAAGCTGCGGGGGACTACTAGTATTAAATGCCTCTCTGATGAAGAGATAGAGGGCATGAGAGTGGCTTGTAAGGTATAGTAGTGTGCAAAACTCTGTATGACTTTAAAAGTAATATCAGTATTTTGTAAATGGTGCACCCCATGTAACCAAGTACTGTACTAAAAAATGCTGAGAAATAAGAAAATATAGGGAGGTATATTCCAATCCAAGCATATGTAATGTACATGCAGCTTGCAAGAGAAGTGTTGGATGCAGGCGTGAATGTGGCCACAGCCGGGGTAACAACAGATGAGATTGACCGTGTGGTACATGAGGCTGCAGTGGAACGGGAATGCTACCCCTCCCCACTCAACTACCATGGCTTCCCTAAATCCTGCTGCACCTCCATCAATGAAGTTATATGTCATGGCATTCCTGACATGAGACCATTACAGAATGGAGATATTTGTAATAGTAAGTAGTCTTATAAATATCTCATTTTGGTCATTTACTTCAGGGAGCTTTAAACACATTTCATTGTAAGTCATCATACCTTCATGAATGTTGTCAGTCATTAATTCACTTTTCCCAGTGCAAGTTTCAAGTTACACCCACAGTGGCTCACTAGTTGTAATGATGGGAGTATGTATTGTTACTGCACCTCAAGAGACAGCATTGGTTAACTGATGAATATAGCCTAGTTGCTAAGAAATGGAAAAAAAAGGAAAGATATGCAAATACTTTTGAGAACACTTGTTTTCATTATAAATATTGAAATTATTGAACTACCTACTCTTCAAGGTGAACAATAATGTAATAGCTATACTATAATTCATCCACAGTTGATGTCACTGTTTATCATCGGGATTATCATGGAGACTTGAATGAAACCTTATACATCGGTGAAGTTAGTAACACTTCCAAGAACCTGGTCAAGACTACATGGGAATGCCTACAAAAGTCTATTGAGATTGGTAACTATAATTGTGAATGTGTGTAGAGGTAATTAATTTATATTGATGGGAAAAGAAAATACTTGTCACTGTAATAGCTGTACTTGTTAAGTTTTGGTTTGTGATTAAAATTATTTATATATACGGTAATTGAAATATTAGTAGTTTGAGCTGTATTATTAATTATCATTGGCTGGTCCCAATTTTGTACTGTGAAGATAAAAATCTTTCATTTAGTTCATTGTGAAGTGTTGACTTTATTTTTGTCTGGAGTTAAAATGTTTTCTCTGGCTTCCAGTGAAACCAGGAGTGAAGTATAGGGATGTGGGTGCAGTCATCCAGAAACATGCACACTCCCAGGGCTTTTCTGTGGTACGCTCCTATTGTGGTCATGGCATCCATCACCTGTTCCATACTGCACCCTCCGTCCCACACTATGCTAGTGAGTCACTCTCTATATCTCTATGTAGAGTATCCTATGTTGCTGAAAACCTAGTGAATAATTAAGTTGTATTAACTTATTTTTATAATATTTAAACAATTGACATGTTGAAATGGGGGTAATTCTTGTGTTGTCAAGTTTTATTGCATATCTCTTTTCTTTTCAGAAAACAAAGCTGTAGGCATCATGAAACCTGGCCATTCATTCACCATTGAACCAATGATCTCAGAAGGTAAGAGCATCCATTAGTACCATGAATCTCTGATTGTTAACACAGGATCATCACTATGGAAATAGTTATCTAAATACAGATATCTGCTGCATATTTAAAATTAGTAGACAATGATCTGTTATGCCTTTTCCCACAACTGCAAAAGAGGGTTTAATTTGAAAGTTCCACCTACACAGAGAATCTGCCATTAACTCAAAACTGCTTCTTCTTAGGAACTTGGAAGGATGAGCAGTGGCCTGATAATTGGACTGCTGTGACTGCTGATGGCAAATTGTCAGCACAGTTTGAGGAGACCCTGCTTGTGACAGAGACTGGGGTGGAGGTTCTTACTCGTCGCAGAGATAAATCTGGTCAGCCATATTTCATGGATTGAGGTGGGGGCATATCTAGGCTATCTCTATTACAATTTTTAGGCATGTTATATGATTGACACACATTCAAAAACATTCTATTGTACTGTAATATTATGTTTGGGGCATTTATCATTTATGTAACTTAAAGCATTGAGAAACTCGATCTGTACCGTATAAGCACCATTATAAACTTCTCCCCAACTATAAACCACAAGAGCAAACCAGTACTCTTTAATATGTATGAGGAAGAATGGTAAGGAATAATACTCTTATAAATATTATTGTTTATTTTGCTTATTTGTGGCAATGGGGATGCTACTTTCCTATGGAGGGCTGTACTGGAAGGAAATGTAGAGGCAATGACCTTGAGTAGGAAAATACACTGTTAATATATAAATGAGGTGTGTTGGGAGTCAAAGAAGTGTTCAGGCTCAATTGAACAAATCATAAAGCTGTTTTTTTGAGACTAAGCTTCAGAAGAGAGATACTGTATATTGACGTGAGTGGGGAGTGGCTGAAGCTTTGGAGGGGCACTCATGGTCTCCCACTAACTGGGTGAATGGGGAATGACCATCAGCACTGTATACTGCACTGGAACTCCTCTTCACCTTCTTTCTCCACATCCATATCTCCCTCCTCTTGGACAGGAGAATGAAGGAATCTACTCGTGGGTGTACATTTAATGAGGTCAGTAAAAATAGATTATCACACTTGAGTTGACTCCAGTGCATCTGACTTGTATTAAAACAGGAGGTTGTGTTGAAGAGATTGGTTTGGTTAGGATTTAAGGCGGTGTTAAGGCTGGAACATTCCTCCATGCTCATGTAAGGAGTGTTGAAGGTCAAGTAGTCATCGTTCTCACTGTGCCAAACCTATGTTTTGCTGCTGCTCCTCTTCCTCCTTCTCCTCTGTGTAGGTCTGCTTGGGGCTGTTTAGTTAGTGACTAGTCTTCTCTGTATGTGTATGGAGATGCTTGGAGCTATTTGGGCATAAGAAGAGTGGCTTGGGCTCTCTGAGGTGCCTTTGGCTCTACTTCTCCTGGTACCTGTAGGTAGGTGGGTATGAGGCTCCTCTGAGCAAGTCTGGTCGGCTTGGACTTCTTTGCAGATCTTGTTTTGCTTTAAAATAGAATACAGTAGTCTTGACCGATAAATATTTTGTCACTTTTATTGATACTTTGTGTATAATTTTTTATTATCTTTTGCAATGTACAGTACAGTCAGCAGCATATGTCCTGTGGCCACATCTGCCATGTCATGAAGTAAGTATGGAAATATAAGCTTCACGGGATTGTAAACAGAAAAAACAGAGAAGCATATTATTTTACCCCATGGATATGATCGTACAGTATTTCTGTATGGTGAATGTGTTTATTCAATACCTTTATGTTATCTCGTAAGACGTGCTGAGTGAGGCGACACGACTTTTGCCACCAACTGTACCGTCACCTGCCACTTTATCCCTTTGTCAGGCAAGTTCGTGATTATAATCACACATTTGCCTATTAAGGGTTATACCATGTGTTATATTTTGGCTGAGTAGCTGGAGTTGTGCTGCCCATTCCATTACCCAATACTTTCCTCGGCTTCTATCTATCATGGACCTTGGGCATTTTTAAGTTTAGGGTCTGAACTAACATTGGAAATTTCAATGTAGATTATAATGGTGCAAATACAGTACTGTATAATGATATTCTGTAGAGATAAATATGTAGAAATGATGAGTAACTGAAAAGTTTCATGAAACGGTACTTGTTTGGGGTAATTTAGTAATTTTAGGAAAAAATAGAAATACTGTTAGATTTCAGATATTTTTCTTGATAACTAATTGCTCAGTGAGAAAGCCTGTATGTGAGAAAATGACACTATTTATGTAAGGTATAGTCACATTGATATTGAAAGCTTTTATATTTCATATCTTGTACAGTATGAGATAGTTAAACATTTAAATAAACCACAGATTTTAATGAATTTAAGCTTTTTTGATACATCACATTTTGGTATACAGTACTGTACTGTACTGTATGTAGTTTTCTAGATGCTTTCATATGCCCATCATTCTTTCTATTGTGATTAATAAATTTGTCTGTCATCACTCATCTTGTATAAAAATATTGGAGTACTTATAGTTGTGTACAGTTGTTGTAATCACCAGTAGTTTCGTTTGTTGAGAAGTTCAGTAAACATACATATGATTGTGATATTAGGCATTGGTTTCCTCGGTTACAAAAATAAAATATGAGATTTCTGGTTATATGTTGGACAGTGATGTATTCTTAATATTACAGTACAGTATTATTGTTTTTACTAGCCAATCTGACCCACTGCAGACCAGTTGGCTAGTATCTATGGGGAGTAGAATGGACATGATGCTAAATATGGGATAAAAGATGGATGTGAGAAAAGAACTGTTTGAGGTATATTAGGAGGAAAGTAGGAGATTCACTATGGTAAGTGAGGGAAGGGGATGATCAAGGGAGAGTAGGAACTGGAAAGCCCACTAACAAGTATCTCAGAACTGTGGGCAGTGGACCAGAAGATGCTGGACCTTCACCAGACCATGGCAGCATAGGCAGAGTGGGGAAACACCCTAGTCATCAAGAAGTCATGGGTGGTCTGTATGTGACTAAACTGCAGGCAGGCTAAGACAGTTCCCCAGTACCTATTATGATGATGTTCTTGAAGTTCCTCAAGCTGTCTGGCCGAGCAGCCCTGAGCTCCTGAGGAAGGCCATGGCCTGAACCGGGCTTTCCCACAGTGCCCTCAGAGTGTATGTTGTGTTGTTGTGTGTATTGCAGTCTTCAATAATGTGTTTAATAGTATGGGGTGCTGTGTTGCATCCTGGACAGGCATCCGCAATGGCTTCATCCAGTCTCTTTTGGTATAGTATGTCAGAAGGGCCGTGTGGTGGCCACATCACAGCCTGGCCAGGCGGACTCTGTCCTCACAGGGAAGGGAGGATTCAGATGGGTGGATGTCAGGAGGTCGTGCATACAGCTGTGTGTTGTTTTTGAATGCCTATTATGTTGAGAAGGGGACTGTCAGGGAGTCACAGTAAGATTAACAAAGCAAAGTCCTGTACTGTTATATATATTATTAGACAGATGGTCACTTAGCCTTCTATGGCAAGTGGTGACATCAAACCTCTAAATAGTTGGAAGTACTATATTTTTATTATTACTGTACTAAATATTGAAAGTTTATTACACAATTCCTCACAGGTGCCAGATAACTTAATTTCTAGTGTATTATTACGAGAGTTGAGAATAATTAGCCCTATTTCTTTGAAGAAAATATTACAGAAGGAAAGATTGATGTCAGTGGTGACTTAAATCAAACTATTTGTCTATTTTCTTATATTTATTCAGACTTGCTAGATTTCTCCAGAAATATATAACATACACAATCTTCACAATTATTATACATTAACAAGTTGGTGAGACACAAACAGGAAATTACAAACCTATCTTTGCTGAATGTCCGTCTGTCATATCTCCAGCTATCCTGCAGTGAGAATCTATCAGAGCTTTAAATTAATGCATTGTTATTGGTTAACTGTACATGGTTATTTATTACTTTAACACCTTACAACCTGTTATAATAAATAGTATCCTACAGTTGCATTTGAAAATCAGAAATATGATGCTCCTCTGATCAAGAGAAATAACAAGAATGTGTCATTAGATAATTAACTTTCATCAGGCAAAAAAGGCTATCATCTGCTGAACAAAATTACCTGACTAACCAGAGGAAGATCTGTACAATAAAGCATTCCAACTTGCACATAACATATGCATTATAAAGTTTTGCACACAAATATTAAAGGGAAGGGTGTGGTGCCTTCCTATAACTAAAGTGGGCTACTTATTTAGGCAGAGTGAATTTCTTACATAAACGAGTTCATACCTACAAGTACAGTCTGCCTCAGGAATTCGTATACACCACTGTAACATCAAGGGTTCGTAACTAGAAAATTGAGTACGTTATTTTTCCAACACCAAAATTTTCTAGTACGGTAATGTTATTTGGCTAATATTTAAATCAGTCGGCAGAATTATGTGCAGAATAAAGACTCCTTTTAACCAATGCTATGTGTATAAATTCCTGAGGCCAACTGTACCCAGATACAGTATTTATATCAGGTGGGTATAAAATTCCTTGTATTTAGATGTTTAAGATATTCACACAATAGCCTATACTTAATAACACTACACATCATTAATAATTTCTGTGATGAAAGTAGTTTTTGTATGTACTATATAATGTTTTGGCTCAAATTTATAAATTCATATTTACAGGACTATTGACACAACTTTCGAGTGTACTACAAAACAGTGAATTATAGTTAAGACCGGAGAAAATTAATCCATTCTGAAAGAAATTATATTAGTGATAAACTTTAGACTAGATTATTCTGGCAATGGTTTTTTTTTTTTTTTTTTGTTTTATTTGCTGCCTTGGTGAGGAAAGAAACATTCAGGCTTTGGAGTAACATAAAATTACAGTATTACTAGGGATAGAAAATGAAATATTGTTTTATGTTATCAAGCAGAATAATACCTTGCCAGAGAGGTACATTTTTATAATCTGGATTATCAAATTACTGTAGGAGAGCTTAACAACTCTACTTGGGTCAAGTTCTTATGAACCGATAATGTTAGAAAGTCAATGAAATATCTTAGAATACAGTATAAATGTCAGACTAGTATACAATGTTACTATTGATCTCTATACACATTTACCACCATTACAATTCAGATGTTTACTTACCTGTAATAAGTATTACAAGGGGAAAAAACACGTGTAATCTGGTGTCATATGTCAAATTCAAGAAATTAAGTATTAATTTTTAAACTTCTTCCAATCCTGCAATATTTTTCCAATGTTTACAAGCATTGTGCATACACCAAAGTGTGCTCAACATATTCTCAAATTAAGAATAATGCACTAATAGCAACTATTTACATATCAATGTACATTGCTTTATTTACATCAATACAAGTTAAATAGTACTGTACAAGGCATCATTATATAATGTATCACTATACAAATGTGGCTGACAAAAATGTTAAAATTATGTAATGCCTGTTTGGCCTTTACCTTGAGGGAGTATGTGTGTCATGTACAAATGGGAGGATGAGTTACCTTGAATGGTTATGATATTATAGAAGTAAAGTGCACAAATGATAAATTTCACAGAACTTGTATTACTTTATATAACTTCAGATCTCTTGAGTAGACATTAATTCCAATCTCAAGATAAATAAATCAATCCAATATACCACTCCAAGATGACATTCTCCCATATGACTAACAATATACACAGTACATGCGTAAACATATCACCATGTTGCACCCTGAGCAACGTGGAGAGTATTATATCATGATTGCTATTGTATTTACCCTTAAGATTTGTTTGCATTAACTACCTCTGGAAGCACTACTTTATTATAATCCTTATCTTTTTTATAATAACCTGATGGATTAATCACATTTACTTTATAACTTTTTTTTTTAAACGTTCATCTGCAGTATTTAACAGACTGCATTCTTTTTCTTAATACTGACAAAGAATTTATATTAATTACTCAATATTTAATTTTTGTAAATACCTGAAACTTGTCCAACACTGATATAATTATGATAAAAATAGACAGTCATTCATTATATTATAATTTTGAACTACAGATAGATTCTATGCTTACAGAAAAAAGAAATGACTTTAATAGCTGTAATTATGGTAACTTCATAACTTAAACTGGTAAACATTACATTAAACAAACTTCTCCACACATGCCTGTTGCTGGCTTAGTGATACTAGTGGTTGTGTGTGTATGGCTGAGGGGTGGGAAAGGTAAGATGGCATTACTGGTCTTTTGGGACACTACACACAGGGAAAACTGGACTATTTCTGATCCCTATGGAATGATTTTGAATCCTATCTGCAAAAAGAGTAAAACTGATAAATATTAAACACTGTACTGTATTTTGAATTACAGTACTATTATATATTAATTTATACAGGGTTCTGCAAAATAGTTTTCTTGAATTTCATCCTGAAGTTTATGAAAAGTATTTCTGCAGCACCATATACTGTATATATATCTGACAACCCACTAAAATGTTATCCCATTCAAATAAGAAGTTTACAAGTGTACACAATTTACACAAGTATTTAAAATTAATTCATAATGATGCAACCAAGGATGTACAGTACAGTAGTTGCACAAGTACAACTGCAATAAATTATTACTATATAGAAACTATTGGTACCTCTTAATATTCAGATGGTACACTTAAATACAGTACAATAGTGTTATTCAATACATGATGCCATGTCAAATCTTAGGAATAAGAATGCTTCTCGCATCAAATTATTTAGCAACTACTGGGACTCACTAGGTGTAGGACACTGGTACAGTATACAGTATTTATGGAGAACACTAATCTCCCTCAGAAAGAAAGGTGTTGGATGAAGTATTAATATGCAAGTAAGTTTCAGCTCTGATTTGAAATAATATTGTATGAACCAGCAAAGACAGCTAGAATAAAAAGAATATTCGGAATGATATATTTTATATGTGGGTGATATAATGGAAATGTACTGTACTGTTATAAAACACTACAAGTATGTGATTCATTGAGTTACACCACAAGTTACTCTTAAAAGACATTAATATTTCTTTCAGTACAAGAATATTGTAAATTTGAAGCATTGGTCTGTCACCAAGATCTCTAACAGAACTAGGTATACAAGTGAAAGTTCATTTCAATTTTGTACCCATTATGAAAAATGCAAACAGTACAGGTACCTGGTATTCACTACAGTAGGTACCAATTACTGAATATACCAAGTACGTAAGAGCAACTTTTAACTTTAAAAAATAGAAATTGTTTAGACTAACCAAACAAAGTGAAAAGATTAATCAAAGAAACTGTTGGGGGTCATGGTGGCTTAACAAAAGTAATTAAGATTTACCTTGTAACTGGGTAGAGAATGGTAAGCATCATATGTAAATAACAGCACTGTCAACAAAACTGGCAATGTTTTCTCCACTCCTTTTCTCACAAATGCCATTATGGAATCCATAGGTTTGGCTAGTACTGTATAATTCCATCACTGAAAACATGAAGTCATGACAACATCCTGCTTCTATTCTAAACAGAGATCAATAACTCGTTCAATTAAGTTTTCATGTTCACAGTCAGCTTTGCACCAGCATACACAATATGTACTACTTTCAGCATCTTTCATTCCACTTCATATATCCATAGGACTTCCATATTTCATGTCTCCATTCTGGCTATGGTCATATGCTCACTCCACATTCATGAAGATCACATACAACGTAATATCCTTACATCAAGTACAATACTTCTCAACTATCTTCCAGAGAGCTAAGATAATTTATGATCAACACAGCACCATTCCTGAGACAATATTACAGTACAGCATAAGGTTTCCAGACTATAGATTATTCCAGTTGGATTGTGTTAAATGCCACTCCCCATTTTCTGCACAACACATGTGATTACTTGCAGAATACTGTAATAATTTGGGCAGCTACACAAGGCCAGCTCTTATCAATTTCATATCTGCTACACTACTGACCTCCTGTGACCTACAATTTCTTGCATCCATGACAAATATCCTTTATTTAGCTGTATTACAGTATAAATATCTAGGGCACTGAAAAATATCTACATTTACATCACCATTTTACCCAGTTATTGAAAATGAGTCAGCCCATGACCTTAATTCACATGAAATAATTACATGCATCTTTTTATATGCAAGTACTGTATTCTTATTCTATTAAAATATATGACATTGGGCAAGCATCATAAAAGACATGACTTACTATAATAATTTGTGAGTTTGTTGCATCATTTGAAGCAGCCTAGGAACACTACTTTTCAGTCCTTATAATAAAAACAAACACAACATAGAATGTCTCACATTTACTACAACTGTATATTCTACTTGTCAGGAAAATTTACTCACACCTTGAGTAAAACTTAGTAGCCATTCCTCTCCTTGACATACTGTACTGTACTATGGTACATTGCCTTTAGCGTAAATATTTGTAACAATGTGTACTACTGAATAAGGAGCCCATTATTTTTGAGCTGCACCAGTCACACATTGTCTGAGAAGTAGCAACTAGTGCCATCTCTGTAGCATTAACACTTCACTCATCTTCGTAACCAGCAGCTTACACTTTATTCCCAGTATCCTCATCTGAAACATTAAGAAAGTATAAGCAGAAAAATAAAAGTGTGTATGATTATTTATTTACAGTACACTTTCTCAATTAAAAAAAATTGCAGTACCCACAGCTTGTTCATTCACTTCCACACTTATTTTTTTATGTAAGAAAGGTAGAAATCAGGCAGACTATTTACTGAAGGCATCACTATTCTATTGTAAAGAGATCCGTGTTGTGTAGATGGGACTAACCTGATATCTAAAGCATAAGAAAAAAGAAAATGCCTACAACCAGCAGTCAAGGTGTGAATACTGTATTAAAATTGTCATGCAACTTACCAAATGATGTGACTTTGAGGAGTGGTTTAGCACCAAATGAGTCATTAGGTCTGATGTATACCTCTGGTGGTGGTCCCCACTCAGGCAGGGGTCGAATAAGCTTTTGCACCCGCTGAAATATATTTATAACACGTACTATGTGATACAGATTCACATCAATTTCAGAAAATTTCATATAATGAATCTGTACTGTACTACAGTAGCACATACATGTACATGGAAATGTAAATTCAAAAGTCATATATTTATCTCTATAATACCTACGGTATCTATCTATTTGGATATTAATGACAGAGCTAAGACTCAATCACATGCTGGCTGAGCACTTGATTCACACAGGGCACCAGGTAGGCTTAGTTGCCCCAAATTTGTGACACCTAAGTGAATGTAAACTGGATGGGGAGGGATAGTATTTCTTTTAAACTAAGAATGAGTTATATGACCTATTTGGCTAAAATTGGGTGGTCGTGGCACAGTGAATTGCAGCTCAGAAGCATGTAGAAAAATTAAGCAAACATGGGTTTAAGTCTAAGATGTGTCAGTCATATTTTTAAACACATTCCTTAATAGTTGTAGCAGTCTTACCTCAACAAATGTTCCCTTCTCCCTTATGATCTTGTAAATAGCCACAATTGGGATGAGAGAAACAGAAGAGAAGGAGAGCACCCATCCAATGGCATTAGCCCAATAGGGAAACACATAATCTCCATATGTTGCTGGGGTGAAATCTATCCAGGTGAAAATTAAAATTGTCTGAAAGGAAATAGTTAATATGATTAGTATTTTACATGTCAGTTAATCTCTCTTTTCTCATTAATGCATTCAATTACTTTAAGGTATTACATATTCTTTGGTTTAATAAATTTACAGCTGTAAGATATGCAGTACTGTCCTATTAATTAACATGATTTTCATCATTATCACCATCAAACGCCCATTTTCTAAAAAGATGAGGGATCCTGCTCAAACAGTGTTATACTTACCAAAACCACCAAAGGCATAAAATATTTCCAAAGGACTTTCCACAAGATCCTTGGGAATGGGTAGAAGCCAAGCATTTTCTTGATATCTTCCAGGAAGTTGTCAATGCCGTACACCCATGTCACCACCAACACCTGTCACCAATTACATTCTTAGTAGTATCATCTGATTATTTTAGGCTCTAATGCTTTATTCCCTATGGAAACTTTCCCCAAGGTTATGTTACAAACTTAAGATACCGGTAGTTTTATAGGAACATCATATACTGAGGCAACAAAGTACTGTATAAGGGATTGAGTCATGAAATATGGTACCTGTACTTCTGGTTAACTGACTACCATTGTTGTGTTCTAAAGTAAAGTGTAAGCTGATCTCTTACCTCTGCCATGCCAACCATGAGAGCAGAGAATGTAGAGGAGTAGGAATCCATCATCTGAAGAACGTACATGCCACCCTTGGTAGCCATGGAGAGTCCCACTACGTACATGACAAGGCAGGAAACTAAGAGGGCCCACCTGTATTGTACAAAGAAGGTCAGTTTTGTATACTAAGCTTGGTTGGGCAAGACAAACCACACTCTCAATATCTACAAACACTACTCACACTTAGCCACACCAAAATACACACACTCTTATATTGGTAACAGTATAAACAACAGAGATATTTAGGAGCAAAACAAATAAATAGCAGATTATGTAAACAAATGGAATGACAGAGTAGTATGGCACAGCTTAAGTTCAGTGAACAACTCCATCAAGATTGTAGAGAACTTTTGTCATTTTTCCTGAGTAGAAATTGTGATTAATAATCTGAGCAAGATGGGCAGTGTTTACCAAGTAGCCATTGAAGAATCATTAGTGTTGACAAATGATTGCCAGTACTAAGCTGGACCATGTAATTCCAATGAGTAAATGGTAACCACTGCCTTTTTAAGCACTCACAAAATTCATGAAGTAATAAAGTCCGTGCCCACATTTCTGGTCTCCTGCAGTTGTTGCATATTTGATGCTTGTGCAGGGGAAGAAATGGTCATATAAAATGTCAATAGAATAGTATGTGGCATTCAAGCCATGTGCTCCAGAGGATGACTGATACCCTGCCATGAATGAAGGTTAGTCACACATATATTAACATACCACATAAATTCATCCCACAATACTGTTAATATATACATGGGTGGGGGATATCTTGCCGCTGAGATGTTGGCGGAAGGACTCACTTGAAGTTCTTGCCACGCAGGGCTGGGAAGTCATCAGTAATGGTGGTGATGATGGTGGTTAGGATAGTAAACTGCGTGCCAAGACCCAGAGTCAGCAACATGGCGAAGAACAAGATGGACCACACCGGTGACAGAGGAAGGCGGGCCACGGCCTCGGGGTAAGCCACGAACGCCAGGCCCGCTCCTAGAACGTGTATAGAATGACTCCACATCAGAGCAGGTTGTGGAGGTAGACTTCCCTATGGTGATGGTCAGGCAGGGCACCTGCTGTGTCCAGGCCAACGTGCAAAGGCAACGTTGGTGTGGCACACAGATGATAGGTGTGAAGATGGATGTGTCACAAGGGACACTCAAATACCTGTTTCCTCAAGGAGAGGAGTAGCCCAACTGGAAAGAACTGTTTTACATACTTTGTACGAAACCTTACCTAAAAAGTATAATACACCGGTCGTAGTTCCTCCTCCTCTGATGAATCTTAAAAATACGAGAAGCAGCCACTTATACTAAACTGAAAACTGTGAAAATGTGAGTTTAATGATAGAGTGGAGAGCATAAATCTACATTATATATGAAATACACACCATAGTAATGCTGATACTCTTCTGTTCCTTCTTTTTCCCAGTATTCTATTTCATGCAAGGGGTAAAACTCACCTGTAAATGCTGGATGTATTCACAATGTACCAAAGTTCAAAACAATTACATGTGTGTTACCTGAGGATACAAACCAGTGTCTTGTCTTGTCAAGCATGTCTGATGGCAACTTAAGGGTACTTACAATATGGTATGGAATGAAGTTTGATATATTTTCCTCTGTTTTCTGGTAACAGAATTAAAATTAAGGATTAAACTTGGATGTAGAAAGAGCAAATTACTGAGTGGTGGGTGTGAATGGTAATACAGTAAAAATGTGATATTTACATAAATCAAATTATATGAAATTTATGAAAGGCTGGACTGAGATTTAGGAATGACTCAATTACTGTACAGTGTATTAATTTATTATGTTGTAATGGAAATTTAACGACTGAAGTCAATGAAGTATTTTGGTCCATGACTTACTGTATCATCTATACTATGGAGACCTTTGATGTGGATTGCTGGCTCACATGCCACTATGATGATGAAACTTACAAACAAATTAACAATATCAATTAACAACTTGATATATTCATCTGTATCCTTTTTAAGGGAAACTGAATATTATGCTGCTGTTTTTACAAGGCATGTGAGCCAAAAGACCCAATGGGTAATAAAAGGCTGAGTGCATGGCTGTGGGTTATATTGTAGTAGGGTATTAACACACCATAAACTTTAAAACATTACAGTAACATGGAAAGAAAACTTGTAATCATGTTGCACAACAATCAGCCTCTTCAGGAGTGAAACATCCATTTTAAATGCCCGTGTTTAATGTGCAAGAATGAAGGTGGGCAGAGCAGACATGCTATCCCAGGAGAGTGAAATGAACGAAGATATCAAATTTCAAATCAACTTCCATTTCAACCTACTAAATAGTTCCTTGATCTGCCCAAGTACCCAAACTGGGAATATCTAATGAATTTAACAAACAGTGAGTTGGTAATTACCTTTCCAAAAGTGAATCAGGTCTGGTTATGGAAATTTTCATTCCCAAATTACCCATGGGATACGCTAACCTCAAAGAAGAGGAAGAGGCGAGAGTAAAGATTAAATCACTTACCCTGGACAGCCACTTTATCAACGGGCAGACCAATCTCATGGGCCATGAATCCAATGATGCCGAAGATGACAAATCCGGCAAAGAAGCTGGTGAAGCAGTTACCAACCGACACAATGAACGCATCCCTGAAACACAAAAATATCTCAGTAATGTCCTTATCAATGATATTTGCAAAATTCCTCTCACACAATAAAGTACAATCTCATCACCATTATCATCATCAATACTGTACCCCATTTCCCTTTTTCAAGGCCATCCCTGGCTTAGGAAAAGTGAAACAAGCAACAGTAGAAGTTAAAAAAAGAAGTGGAGTCTTTTTAGTGCAGAGACACTATTCCACTACAAAGGAGTTATATCACCTCCATGAACCAGAGAACCTTTGGTAGTGGAGCCAGTGTACCCATCCCTCAGAGGGAGAGAGATTGAGTGATGTTGTGTAAGGGAATATGAAGATGCTTAAAGAGGTATTTCTAAACAAAAACACAGATAGTGTAAGTGACTATTTCCATAAATGAACGTAGGTATGTGTTGTGTAGCTGGGTCTGGCCTGATATCCCAAATATAAAAGCCATAAAAAAATACAATGCACACACATATCATACCTGAAGCAGTTGTTATTAAACTTATTGTATGATGCTAAAGTGATGAGGCCACCCCAACAAGGAGACAAACTGAAGAAGATTTGGATGGCTGCATCTGTCCAGACCTACACCATATTGGAAATAATTATAAAAAGTATTACCATTTACATCCTACATATCATTACAAATATCAATACACAGTAGAAAATTTATAATGAAAAGAAAAACAATTATACATGAGATAATATAATATACTTTAGTGAAGCTAGATTTGCTGTAACCAACACTAGGCTATAAAAGTAAAGTGGTAACTTAAATGGCAAGTAAATACTGTACAACAAATCAAATAATGATATAACTATTAATGTACATAATTTTCACATTCCATAGGCATGATTCCTTCACACTCTACAATACAAGAACCCTGATTTCTTTTGCATTTTTTTGACCTCCATTTATAATTTGAAAGCCTATGTATTTCATTATTTTTACTACCGGTACCAATTCATTATCAAGACAAACACTTAACAAAGGTGAAACTATATCAATACTGTACTAACCTTGACAGTCATTAGTTTATCCCATTGTGGAGTGAGATAGAAGGAAATGCCATCCATGTAGCCAGGCAGAGTTGTGGCTCGTACAAGTAGCACCACAAGGATCAGGTATGGGAAGGTTGCAGTAAAGTACACAGCCTGTAATGTAACATAACAACCAGTGAACTATGCTGCCTCAATTATATCAATAATGAGTAGTGAAATACACCAAAAGTAATGATAATACAAGTACAGTACTGTTGTTCAGCATTAGTATAATTAGCAGTAAAGTAGTAAGCATACACGATACTGTATTTCAATATACACCAACCCCAAACCAAGCAGCCTCACCTTGCCAAAAGTCTCAACTCCCTTGATAAGAACAAAGTAGACAATAATCCAAGCCACCAGGAGTGACAGCACTATGTTACCCTGGAATCCACCCATGTCATGCAGGCCTCCAGTGATATCCAGTACATGATTACTGTAGGTAATAACAAATTATTGTGATTAATATTGAAATGGCATTGATGATTAAGACAAGTACAGTATTACTGTATTGTTATTGATAATAATATACCTTACACAAGATTATGTTTCCTTTGTCATATGGTCATCAGCAATATCAATTCTCTCTTATTCAATAACATTTGAAAAACAAAATCTCACCAAAACACAAGAAAAATATCATACATTTATGAATATACAATACTGTACATAGGTATCTGCTTGGGCTCATCTAAGTACTGTATGTATAGCCAGCAGTAATGATGCCACAACAAAGAATTAGGTACTGTAAAAAAATATGATCTTACTGGAAGAACTCATCAGCAGGACCCTTGAGTAAGCTGACAGATTTATTGAGAGCATCCCATTCCTCTCCTGAAATCATGTCCTTGTAGAAGCAGGTGCCATTCAAGTCCATAAGACCACCATTTATGGTACAATTACGGGCATTGTTCTCCCTGCAGACTGGGATGTAGAAAATAATAAGTGAGATGAGTTTATTCTATCATACAATATAAAGGTTTAAGTGAGATAGGCTTAGTATATCATACAATATAAAGGTTTGAGTGAGATAGGCTTATTCTATCATACAATATAAAGGTTAGGTAAGGCATTCCTGGTGAAGACATACAGTATACCACTTTCTCATTACATGCTACATAATGATACATACTATAATTAAAATACTATAGGTCACTCACAGTCATTATTAGCCAAGTGATTGTAATTACATACTATATAATTATAATAAGTTGACTCACATTCTGATTTCCATTCTTCACCACAGCTTGTCCATGGGAGGGTGTGTGTGAAGGAAGAGTAGATGTAATAAACAGTCCATGACAAGACCACGTTGTAGTAGCACCCAATGAAGAAACTTATCATAAACATCGCATAACCTATTCCTGTAACAAAGATATTCATTTTTTTTTTAGTAATATCCAATGAAGAAACTTATCATAAACATAGCATACCGGTAACCTATTCTTGTAACAAAAATATTCAAGCTTTATTTAAGTACATTATTAAGTATATTAAGTATATTTTGACTGGAGTAAGTTGGGTGAAATGCGCGACTTTTTGTAATATGACTGTGGAATGATTAACAATGTATGTATGTATGTATGTGATTGACAATGTATGTAGGCCTATGTATGTATGTGATTGACAATGTATGTATGTATGTGACTGACAATGTATGTATGTATGTATGTATATTATGTGACTCACCCTGGAATAGTGGACAGATCTTCCATACAGTAATTGGTCCCTCACGTCCAAACTGCCCTAAACACAACTCGAAGAACATGAGAGGCAACCCACATACAAATAACATGATGCAGTATGGAATTAGGAAGGCACCTGTAGAAAAGAAAATATAATAATAATAATAATAATAATAATAATAATAATAATAATAATAATATCATATTCATTAGTAGGTTAACAGACAGACAGAGCGGAAATGTTTAATTGCAGGGTGGAGAAATTATCCATCCACCATTTTTTTAGGATTAGATACTATTATACATTTTCGAATTTTCTCCCAAACGTTGTCTAGATATAAAACAAACAACTAAACATAATAATATCCATAATTCAATAGTATGTAATATTATGATCTGTTACATTTTCTGGAATAAACTCTCGGTATGTGACACTTTCTGGGGCCGATATACAGTGATTTGATCTGTTTTTAATTGATATGAATCTGATGGACTAGATGCAGCATTGTAAAGGAGAATTGATCACATCCGGTTCTTGATCCGATCCTATGTCGGAATAAGAGTTTCGTCATCTATTGTTTCCCATTCATTGTTGACGTCTGTTGAGTAGTTGTGTGTTGAGTGTGAAAGCTGGCTTACCGCGTGTGATACACCGAAATGAATATTAATATAAATAAGTTGGTACTGACTTATAAAGAAGTAAAAACATTATACTTTGTGAGAAATATCATCCAAACCATCGTATCGAGGTAAGTAATAAGTGTCAATGTTTATTGTTGTCATGTCAAATCTTCCATGGTAGTCTGCCAACGTCCTGAATTGGGTTATACAAAGTTAGACTAATTTTAGAACACAATCAGCATCGCTGAAGACTTGCGGTCTAAAAAAAATAGGTTATAGTCTCCGAGTCCCAAAGGTTTATATAAAGCCGATTACTCAGAGAGAGAGAGAGAGAGAGAGAGAGAGAGAGATTTGAATGTCATACTGGCATGGCCCCCAGAAGGTAATATAAATATATAACCTGTCTACGCCTGTAATTAAAGTTATTCTTCCAGGTTAACCCTAAAAGTTAAGTTATCATTTTACCCACTATCCTAGTAAAGGTGTATATATAACGCCAACTGATTGGGATCTGAGCGTCAGCTGCATTATCGTTATGAATTCAGTTTCTATGATGACCTCATATTTAACCAGTTACTCACAATAAGATTACGAAACGGCAGGGATGGACAAGACAACTACAATACAGTATATATAATTTCATCCTTGACACTGCCAATGTAATCTTTCCCTCCTATTATTTGTTTCTGTTTCGTATGATAATGTACTAAAGGGGATATCCTGGAATGGGTGCTAGAGTTCATGTGTGGGCGTGTGTGGTGGGTGGGTGAGAGGATGGGAGGCTGCTGCTATACCAACACACCGTCACCATGTGAGTGAGACAGGTTAAAGTTATTGATCGCCACCAGTGCCACCACCACCAGTCCACAGCGCCACACCCGCTCATAACTTCAACCTAACATATGCTCAGATGGTGGTGAATGGGAGGAAAACGCAAAGCAGGGATACAATTCGAACACTGTTGCTCCCTAGTGGAGTTGTCTGGCCTTCAATTACGCTTGTGTATTATGTAGGTGTGGTTGGTAGTGAATGGGTGGTAAACGCAAATCAGAGAGGGACACTGTTGCCTGGCCTTTAATTACGCTTGTGTATTCAGTAGGTGTGGTGTTTGTGTTGAGTTGTTAAATAATAAGAGTGGTAGAAGGCGCAGAATTTTCTCCCTATTCTGGCCTACAATTTGAATCCATTTCTGTAGTCTTTAGTTGATAACCTCTTAAATTAGCTAACATAGTAACTAACAGTAATATTTGGGTAGTCGGGTTGGGTGACTTTTCTGGACATGTGTCGCAATTTTAGAGTTTTCCCTTTTGTTCAATTAGAGATATTTCAGTGCAAACATTAGACCTATGAGAGAGAGAGAGATAGAGAGAGAAAGAGAGAGAGAGAGATTAAAATGAGCATATATAATATCTCACCTCCTCCATTCCTGTAGCACAAGTACGGGAAGCGCCAGATGTTGCCCAAGCCGACGGCATAGCTCAAGGAAGAGAGGATGAACTCGATCTGCCGGCCCCATTTTTGCCGAGGCCCGCTGGCTCCTTGACTCACCTCCACGGTTTCGCACTCCTGTAGGGCGAGAAACATAGGTGAGCATTGTTTGTTTATCATTGTAGCAGGAAAGAAAGTAATTATTGGTTTTAGAACTAATTATGCGAAAGATTCATGATGTTCGTGGTGTGAAAGACCTGCTGGTTACTACATAATTTGTCTGCTACACATAGGCTATACTGTACAAGCATTTCATTCAGAATTTCCGAAGCACTTATTAGTTGTAGGCTGCTATATAGCCATCAACTGAAATAAGTACCTTGACAAATGCTAAAGGTACGCCTATTCATGAACCAAACATAACTAAAAACTGTTATTAATCTATACAGAAAACAAAAACAATATACCGTAGAGTCGTAGAAGACCCATACAAGTTTACCGGCTGAAACTAGTTCTGTATGACCTAACGTTATCATAATTCAAGGTCACTTTATCATCGTTATGTATGAGATGAATGAATATACAAATGTTTATAATTCGGAGTTTATTAAATATTGGTGTGGCATTATATATCTCCCACACTGTCCAGTCTTAGCCAATATTTCCTAATTCAGCTGTTTTCGTTTCCCATGACGTAAGCAGAGATTATAATTCTCGCTTTACACCGTCGTTGCCAAGATTTCTTCATTCAGGTTTGCTCTTATAGCCTATCCTTGACGCAAGTTCTTTTGTGTTTATTGACTCGTGCAGATTAAGATAGTGTCGTGGAAAAATAAGTGTCTTTCCTTACGATTTCCTCCATGGACGCCAAAATCTTAAATACACGATCCGGCGCTGCAAAACATACTTTTGTATAACCATGTCTGTGTTGTCGTTACATTTCATCGAAAAAATAATGATGTGTGTCTAATTGTAACAAATAATGATGTGTGTCTAATTGTATTAAATAATTTGTACTGGCCACCACACTGAATGTATTGATTGCCACGCCACTAGGCTACTAAAGAGAGGCCAGCTGTCCTCCACACGCCAACAATTCTATATTATTTTTCCCGTTGGTGAATCGACGCCAGAAAATGTGATGGTGGTGGTCGCCTGTACTGTCCTACTCAAGACACTAAAATGAAAATGGTCACGTGTTACCATAGAATCCACTTGTGAGTGTACATATATTTACGATCACAGATGATAAGGCAATGAAAAACAACTCGTCATAAAGGTAAAAGTTCTGTTCTCATATTTTTATCCCGCTGAACTGATAACAGCTAGCAAACTAACTGTGTGAGATTAGAAACTGTATTTTTGTTTACTGTCTAATCCAGCATATTTGTTAGAGAACGTCAGAGGATGTAGAACAATAAAATAAACAAGATAGTGAAGAAACAAAACAAATGCCTTTTACGTTTTAACAATGATAGTATAATTAAACAGTAGAGACGTGTAGATTTTTAAGAATGGCTGAATTGTACGACGGGAAAATTGTGCTGAATAAGAAATTTCGTCAATATACTTAAACTCACAATATTGGTAAATATCATATCATATCCATATACTGTATTGCACAATGTTTAGATAACCTTACTTCCAAATGACTGCAGAGCGAGGCTGGCACACGGCTAGGCTACACTAAGCTATAATAGTTTGAGAAATAAATACTGACGCCAAAATTCCTGTAGAAGCAACAACAAAACAACACTTATTTCAGCCAAAGACCTTGTAGGCTACAACGTGAAAACATGCAAGAGGAACTTTTGGCTATCACCGCATTGAAATAATTTGTTCCTTCGTAGTGCTAGGCCAAAATACAACACCCACATAAATTTTGTTCACCATTGAAAGTTGCAAGGCATTTTTTTTATCTTGATTTAAGATATACCGGTACTTGTATAATGCAATAATTGATATCCAACACAGCCTTATTATCACTAGATTGAGTCCTTCAATATAAAACTACGAACTGTTTTTATTCATTTTATGTTATTAAAAGGAGAACCCCCAAATCAAATATAGTTAAGTACCGTACTGTGCATACGATCACATTAGAATAACTGATAAGAGAAGTGTTATAGATTAAGATAACCTTCAATATTACTACGGCATTGAAACGGAGTATCATTCCTCAGATCTCCATCTTTATGTAAACATCCACGTGTATAGTAAACGTGTAGCTAACCTCAGTGAGATTAAAAGGTTACGTGATGATCAAGTTCAGTCACTAATTTCACCGAAGTGCTGTCCCGTCTGTCAGTTATATAGCTTCAGTTATAGACGGCAGTTAATTTGATCTCAAAGGACCTCAAGGCTCAATCTATAGGAATGAATAGGCAATCTGTTTAACCCAATATGTTCTTGTATAGGTTTTATTTCATATGTGTAATGTACTGGTATTAATTTAAAACATCTTTAATAAATGAACAATCCTACCGTTCTTTCGAGGTTGGTGGTCATGTAGCCTAGCCTATGTTGATTGTTGTGGTGTAGCCTAGCCTTCTAGAGACGATATGCAATAATATGTTCAGGAGAATTATTGGATGTATTAAATCTAATACTGTTTTGTTACCGAGGAAATGTCTTATTAAACTCGAGTGTAGACTATATATCATTATTATCAACGACGTGTCTATGAATATACACAAATTAAGAGTATGTTTAAATTAACATGGAATAAAGCCCAGATGAAATAGGTCAACCCCCCCCCTCTCTCTCCGATACTCAATATTGACTTGTAACCCTTTCCTGACAACCGCCATTCGATGACCTATCTCGCTCTCCTCCATGCAGATTGGTGCAAGATAATGAGGGACAGTGAACGGACCGACAACGTGATGAGGGACAAGGGGTGGTCGATGTGGTGGAACGTCCTGCTCGATATGTGATTATTACTAGCCAGGAGAAAAGAGAAACATAGCCTAATGGGGTCGAAGAAATGAGGAAGGATGAGGTGGGTATATCGGGGATTAATAAGAGAATGTATAAAAGGGTCCGTTGGAAGGGGTTGTTGTTGTTGTTGTTGACGTGAAAAAATCGTACATACATGAGATGATGATGATAATAATAATGTTACTAATACGGGACATATTTGGTGGCATAGTTTAGTTTTAGGGGAGTCAATAGCATTCCAGTTTATTTATGCCTTCAAGAGATTATCCATGGATCATCTCACGTTTTTTACGTCTCCAAAGCTATTTTTCGATGTTCAGAGGAAACCCGTAAATCTGGAAGGAGTGCATTTGGCCCGCGGATGAAAAATTGGGGATGGAAAGCGAAGGAGAATAGCCTACCTACCCGTGTGATATATTCCCCAGCTTCATAATTATTTAGCCGTAAACTGGTGGGTTTTAGGTGGAACGAAATGGAGTGGAGTAGGCGAGGCGAGGTGGAGGAGTCTCAGTTATTTGTGTGGAGAGCAACAGGTGGAAGAGGGGACAGGGAGGTAGAACAGGGGGATGGAGGTGGAAGAGGGGACAGGGAAGTGGAAGAGGAGATGCAGGGAGGTGGAAGTAGTGGACTATCATTGAATATCTGTATCTGTGTAAGCGAAGGTGGAGGTAAAGTGGAGGCAGGAGGGAAAGAGGGGACGTGGATGAAGCAGAGAGAGAGAGAGAGAGAGAGAGAGAGAGAGAGAGAGAGAGAGAGAGAGAATATGGCGATAGTACAGAGGAGGAGGATAGAGCAGAGGAAGGGTGAAAGAGGTTGAAAGTAGCAGCAAACAGTGTTGGTACCGTCTCAAAATAACCTCGTAAAGTTGGGGGTGAAGAGGAGTGAGTGGGTCGCATACTACTACAAGGCCACTGGGGAGGGGGATAGTGGACCGATTTTGTGGGGGAGGAAAGAAAGGGAGGAGGGACGTGTGTGTAAAAATGGTAGCTAGCGAGTGGTGGTGGAGGTTGTGGAGTAAAATGATATGAATGGTAGGTGTTTTGGGAGAGGTGGAAGGAAATGTGTGTGTAAAATGGTAGCGAGTGGTTGTGTAAGTTGGGGAATAAATGGGTATGAATGGTAGGTGTTTTGGGAGGTGGAAGGGGAACGCGTGTGTAAAATGGTAGCGAGTGGTTGTGTACGGTAAGTAGTGGAGTAAATTATATGAAGGCTAATAATACAGTATCAATGAATTAAAGGATTGACTAAAGGTGTGGCAATGAGAAGTGGTCTGATAAGATAGTATGAGAGGGTGAGGCCAAGGTGTGATAATTATGTGTGTGTATGTGTGTTAGGCTACCGACTTAAAAGTTCTCACTGGCCTCATTCGAAACGTTGAAATATTAAATTAAGTTTTAGTAGGTACCCAGTAGGGACCCGTTTCGTTATGTTAATGATCAATAGAAATGTCAAATACTGCATGCAACACAGTAGGGAATCGAAACTGAATAATATTATGGTATCTTTGCATTAATTCACTCTTGAATGTCAGTGGCATGAACAGGAAATTTAGCGAAAGTGAAGCTCGGCCGTAGCCTAACCCTGTGAAACGGTTGTAGTGATACAGTTGGGTTATAGAATACAAAGAAACGAGCAAAATGAACTGGAAATGTAATAGGCAGTTTGAGACAGGTCGAGCATTTGTATACATCATATTTGGTTCATACACACACACATACACACGCGCACATACGCTACAAACTCAAGGTAACCGGAAATGTTACTTTGTTTTTATCTGTGTTCAGGATAAGATATGAATTTAGGCACGTCGCCCTCCCTCATATATTGTATAATAATATATGTCTTCTCATTGCTCGGAAAACTAGGTCACAATGTCAAGGCAGGCCAAGAAGGAGGCCAAGCTAAAGTATAGAAAAACCTTGAAGAATTGGTCAAACTGAGGAGGAAGTTTTGGGGTGTAGGGGTGGAGTTGTTTCTTTTGGAGTACTAATGATTTCTACAAACTATTCTAGAAAACAGACGTGCTCGGTGTTGACTAATAAAGGATTCTGTTTCGTGGCCCTAGTTTGGAGGAATTGTTTTATACGCAACTTATCTTCTAGCCTTCGAAAAAAAAAACAAAAAAAAAACACTAATAATTATCATATTTTGTTTTTTCCTTTAGGGTTATATCGTAGGCTATTTATTAGGCATTCCATGTGAGTCATACCTGCAAAATTGAACAGTAGAACATCAATATAGACGGGTTGTAGGTTGTGATTGTATGGGAATGTGTTGTGAGTCGCCTATAGAAGTGAATAGTGGTAGTGTTGGCTCAGGGACAGGTTGTGGGTTGTGAATGTATGGGAATTTATTGTGAGTATAAACGTGAGTAGTTGTAGTGTTGACTCGGTAACTCCTGCTTTACTTCACGTGTCAGTAGTATAGTAGTGGTGTTAGTGGGACATTCAAGGTGGCATCCACAACCAACAAAACAGTTAGTTAGTAGTCAATACCATCTGGGCTGTACGGTACAAATCCTCTCATCTGACTCTGGGATGCTGATGGTGTATTGGTCACTATGCTCGCCTAGTAAACGAGATCCAGGTTTGATTCCAGAGTCAGTGGTATTGTTGGACAATTTTCCCAGCCCCCTATGTCCCTGTTCACCTAGCAATAAGCAGGTATCCATCTGTTAGACTGGTGGAAGATGTGTTGCTGTAACAACACTGACTGCCTGCATGATCAACACCAAGAGTCGGTAGGTATAAAGAACAATATCATATCTTCTGACTAAATTCACTTTGTGTGCGTCTTCTTTCTCAACAGTTACATATATAATACCATGTAGTAACTTTTTTGTTTATCTAGTGAATACTCGGATACCTGAACGCACACACATGTCCCCCTCCTCTCCCTCCAAAAAAAGGATAGGATACTGTACTGTCGATGCATTAGAACGCCTTTATTCCTTATAGAAATATGCCAGGAAACAGGACCAGATGAACAAAAATAATGATGGCCTGTTGTTGCTTAGAATAGTTTGGAGGAATGCCTTTGCACCAGATTTACCACCAACACTTCATGTACTGTCCCTTTAATTAAATCACTCATAACACTCAAAATTCGTCGTCGCCAGGGTGCCATTTGTGATACTCAGATTTAAAAAAAAAAAAATCGAATTTCCTGACAATAGGAGGCGACTTGATCCTCGTCGTCGAACTACCGTGAAGATTAAACACACACACACACACACACAGAGAGAGAGAGAGAGAGAGAGAGAGAGAGAGAGAGAGAGCCCTAGGCTGGTGGAATATTGATCGTTGCTCCAGGATTCACCCTACCCTTCTGACGCACGGCACGCCACCACCACCACCACCACATCCACAACCATCACATCCACCATTACATCCACCTCTACAACTATCACATCCACCACCGTCTCATCTCCACCATTTACATCCCCACCTCCATCACCATAACATCAACATCTTCACCATCCCCACCATTACTATCACCCCCCATCACCAACACTTCCACCATTACACTAATACCATGCACAATCTTCACCACCATCTCCATTTTCACCTCCACCATCACCATCACTCAGAGAAGGAGAGGTAGAAGGAGTATAGAGTAAAAGGTATGGAAGGGGACATAAAAGCAGAAGAGACAAGGGAAGGGGAGAGAAAAAGCAAGGAAGGAGACGGGGGAAGGGGGGAGAGAAGCAGGGAAGAGGAAGGGGGCAGCAAAAACAAGGCAGGAAACAGGGGAAGGGGGAATTAAGTGCAGAAGGTAGGGTATCAGTATAGGGAGATGGGAAACAGAAAACAAGCCATTTTTCGAAGGATAGAAGAGTTAAAGAATGTGAAAAAGAAAGGAGGAAGACGAGGGGAGGAAGGGAGAAAGAAAACGGATAACAGAAGTAAACAGAAGAAACGATGCGCGAAGCAAAGGGAGAAAAGATGTAAGGGCGCAGTTAGGAACAAGACCAGTAAGGCGTCGGCGTAGAGAGAGAGAGAGAGAGAGAGGGAGAGAGGGAGAGAGAGAGAACCACTGAGCTTTACTGAGGAAGAAAATATGATGAGAGGGAGACACAAGGCGTATATTCTCAAGAGGAAGATCGAGGACTAGCAGGAGAAAAAAATAAGAAAAATAGGGGGTCAACCTTGTAGGGGTTTGGAAGGCTGGAGGGGAAGAAGGACGGTGTAATTAGTTGAGACAAGAAATAGAAAAAAGGGTGTGGTGAGAGAGAGAGAGAGAGAGAGAGAGAGAGAGAGAGAGAGAGTATGGTAAGAAGTGAAGGGATGGAGAGAGGAGAGGGTGTGATAAGAAGTGAAGGGGATGGAGATAGAGAGAGGAGAGGGTGTGGTTAGAAGTAAAGAGAGAAAGAGAGAGAGAGTTAGAAGATAAGCTAAAAAAAAAAGTATACACAAAAAGAAAATTATAAACTAGGTTAGGATACTGTACTTGGCAAATCATGTACAGTATGTCCATCGCTTGAGTCTAGGTATCTGTCCTGCCTATTTTAAAAACCGAATATTATGTTTTTGTGATATTTTATACATTTATTTATTCATTTATATATTTTAATTTATTTGTAAGCTCGTGAACAATCCCTAGAAGACAACTAACTAACTACGAATAGCAAAAATCCGATCTTCCTTAGGCAATACTTGAGATTCTAAACTTCAGTTGTATACTTTTAGTTAGGAATACGCATCGCATGACTTAAAGTGTGAACTGTGTTACATCATTCATCCCACACACACAAGCCACGAGGCAGTGAGGAGGAGGGATAGGGGGGAGGAGTTCAGCTGGAGTTATAGCCTAATGAGGGAGATGATAAGGCTACTGTATAATTATCTGTCTGTGTGTTATACGTAAAGGGGAAGGCTAGGCTACTGCTGATTCCTCCAAACTATATAATTATCCCAGGAAACAATTCACCCCAACGTTATTAATATAGGAGATCTGTTTTTTTCTTTTCCGTGATATAGTTTGGAGGAAATGAGTCACTCCAGTACAACTGTAGATTACACATGGATCAAAAACATAATCGCTGCGATATATAATAAATCAAACTCACTCGTATGAAATCTGTCTAGATATATCCAGTTTATCACTATAATTAATTCTGTCAAGGTCACACCGCATTGAAAAACTTTAAGATTATGTAAAATATTCTGAACTGTAAACTTTATAATATAATTTAACCTGAAATATACATTTGCCATTGTGTAGTGTATAAAATTTCCTTCTAGGATATCCATTCGTAATTGTCTTATAATAATAAATTATATCACAGTGCAGGTTCTGGTAATCATTGCCTTAACAAATGTCACATTACTCTATGATTCTCTGAGGGTGACCGATTGAGTTAAACAACCTTTAATTTACTAGAACAAATAATTTCTTGCTGATATCTATAATTCACCAACACTGCCTAAATGGTCTTTTGAAAACGTCATAAATTCATATTTGGCAATATTGATATATAGCCTATATTAATCATGAAATAGCAATGTGAAGTTAAGTTCAATATATGAAACAAGGTATTAAATTTCCCTTCGATAATATATTCAGTGAACATAAATATTAGCTTCTATCCACACAAGCAGGGTGAATGTTGACAGAGAGGATGGGTGTGTCTCCGTACCATATGTACCAATGATAAACACAGAGCAGCTAAATTTACAGAGGGAAGGCGGCTGGCTGGCTGGCTGGCTGGCATGTATGGTAAGGTGAAGCAGGTCTCCCTTTCTTGTCACCTTCTGTATGCATTTGGGTGTCGCTTGTCAGTATACTAAGTTGGTATGTATGATAAGTATTTTTTCCCCTGCCACTCTCCCATGTCTGATAACAGCTGGTGGTACAGATTGGCGGAAATCGATCTTTATTTTCAACGCTCTGAATTTCCTGTGAAAAGTGATAACCTACTCTCACCAAAATTGTCAGCTTTAACGGGAATTTTTTGTCTTTGTGATGCCCTCATTCTCTGTAAGTACACTACCATATATACATAACAAAATAAGTAGGCACGAGATATATACTAAATATTTCTTGAAACAAATGGTTAAAGACAACGAGACGAAAAAATTATTAATTTTTAGTAAGGTAACTTACCTCGTGGTCTTCCAAATCTCTGTCGTCGAAGGTGATATTGTATTTACTTTTCTCCCCCATTTTGGCCAGTTGACTGCAAACGTCGCCGTCTTACTGATTCTCCGAGCGATAACAGGTAACGAGAGTGGTAGTAGTAGACGGCAGGAGGTGGTTGGTGGCAAAGGAAACTAATGCCCCTTGCCTTGGTTTCACGCAAGTGCCGTCAAATACGTGTGGAAATTGACTATTTTTGACTGATATATCTAGCCAACCTTCTGGGGAAACATCCACCAGAAGGTATAAGACTCGTGGGTAATCACAAGTTATGGGTTCTGACTTTAATCAAGGGTTTAATTTGAATTTGGTGAGCACAGGTCTACAGGCTCGTCTCAGTCGGGGCAGTGAGCGGTGCGTGTAACCTCCTTGCCTGCCGTTACTCAACTGACACTGGCTGGTGGTTCGGTTCGGTAGACTGGTGGAGTGGTGGTGGTGGAGGAGGAGTGGTGGTGTGGCTGGCTAGCTCATGGGGGATGGGGGGTGTCGGGTCTGTCGGGGACTCGGGATGATGGTGGGTTCTGGGGGTTGGCTGCGGCTGCCACTGTTCTGCCGATCCCCCAGACCCCCACCACTGCTCCACCTCTCATCAAACTATAGACCCTCTAATCCTTCCCCCCCCTAGCCTATCCCTCTTCTGTTCTGTACCACTAGTCTACTATATTCCAACGTCTCCCCTCGTCCCTCCTCACATAATCCACCCTTTCTGCTGCACCTCCCATCAAACTAGGTACCCTCCAATCCCTCCACCCTCTATCCCTCTACCACTACTCCAGCGGCCCCCTAACCCTCGTCTCCCCTCGCACAATCTATTCCATTTCCCTTGTCCATTACTCATACTCTTTGTCCTTTCCCAACCACCAGCAATTCTTTTATCCAATCCTCTTAGCCTCACAGACTCCATCACTTCCACCCCAACCCAACCAACCATCCAGCCAGCCACATACCGCTTTTGTTTTTACGCTGGACGTTGAAGGGGAAGGAAAACTGAAGAAACACAACGAAAACTTTAGCAGGGGAAATGGAGGCCGCTGGGATTTTAGGAGCTCAGAGATATAAAGGAGAGTAGGGATAGAAATGAAAGGGAAAAGAAAGAATATATAAGTTTATAAAGAGGAGACAGCATACTGTAAGGAACTAGTCCGAACTACACACATGAATCTATCTATCTATCTATATGTATTTATTTACTGTACATGTAGAAATTTAGGACGGTACATAAAGAACGCTACATAGCCTAATATACAACAAGTTTATAATCCAATCCGCTCGAAGTGTAAAACTCTACGGAATTATACGCTTATATTCACCAACAACACTATATAATTTCATCCTCTTAATTAATTACTGGAGAAGCATATAAGAAACTAGGTGAGTATAAGCGAGAAGAAAGGGAATGGAAAACAGAGGATAAAATGGGAGCATTAATGAAAGCCGCATAAAGGAAAAAGATAAACACAATAACGTAAAAAGTGTATAATGAAGAACTGCTGCTAATTGGAGAGAAGCTGGTTGGAATGTGTGATCTTCTCCTCCTCCTCCTCCTCCTCCTCCTCCTCCTCCTCCTTTTCCACGAGTTTTTGGTGCTGCGAAAATCAAAGGCGTGAAGGAGTGAGTGGTGGCGAATGTGTGAGTGGGGATGAGTGAAAGAAATGAGTCGTACAGTTGCCTCCAAATATATTGAGACAATACCTGCTTGAATCTAGCAGGGAGTGTCTCGAAATGTTTGGAAGCAACTGTACAAGGGAGAGAGAGAGAGAGAGAGAGAGAGAGAGAGAGCTGTTAAATTAGATATTGAGGGAAATGAGGTTAGGGTGCATGGTAGAAATGAGGTGAGTATGACAGATATGAGATGAGTGTGACATATATGAGGTGAAAGTATTAGAAACGAGATGTATGTGTTAGAAACGAGGTGTGTGTGTGTGTGTGTGTGTGTGTGTGTGTGTGTGTGTAGTCAGGTCAGTTCAGAGTGTGTGTGACCTTGGGATTTGTTGTGTAACTCGTCAACAAAACAAACAACTTCTCGGAGCCAAGTTTTTTCTTCCAAATCATCGACTTTGTGGATTGAAGAGGAGCCAGACCACCTGTATACATCTGGCTCCTCCTCCCCCTCCCTCTCTCCTGCTCCCCCTCCTCCTTTTCTGGCTCCTCCTCCCCATTTTCTGGCTCCCCCTCCCCCTTTCCTGCTCCCCCTCCCCCTTTTCTTCTCCCCCTGCATCTCTCCTAGCTCCCCTGCCTCTCTCCTGGCTCCCCTTCCATCTCTACTGGCACCCTCATCCATTTCTGTCCCCCTGACTCTCTCCTGGCCCCCTCACCTTCACTCCATTTCTCTCACTGGCTCTCCTCACCTTCACTCGACTTTCCCTCACTCTCACTCGACTCTCCCTTACCCTCTCCTCCTCGTCTCCTGCTCCTCCTCTTCCTCCTCCTGCTTGCCTTCATCTGACCTTGGCCTCATTACCCAAGTCTGCGGAGGAGATGAAAGAGATGCCACTACCACTACCACCACTACCCCCACCACTACTACCCCCACTACCACTATCACTACCACCACTACCATTCCCCACTTCTTATCTTATGACGCTCGAAGCTGGGTGAGAGGACTACATGACTTATGACTATATAAATTATGAAATGTGCTTAGATTTTATTTGGTTGATCTCTCTCTCTCTCTCTCTCTCTCTCTCTCTCTCTCTCTCTCTCTGTATACATGTATTTGTTGATCTCTATCTCTCTCTGCATACATATATTCAGAACTGGGCAGCTTATGATATGAAATTTAATTAAAGTGGAGTAGGCCTGTGCACCGAATAAACACACATATAATGATTATAAACATTCATTTGAAATATTAATAATCTGGCCATTCACTGCAGCCAGCAAGGAGGAAGAGGAAGAGAAACGTGACATTAACAAACAAAAAGTTCAGATGTAAATATTTATAAACAAACTAGGAAACTTTAAACAATAGCAAGTCAAGTGAATTTGGTGCTCATAGTTGTAAGTGATCGTGGCTATATTATTCTCTCTCTAAATTTATAATATTATACTGAAGAGGCGCTAAACGAGAGCTTCTTAATATTACGATAAACACAATGAAGTCAAAATCAACATTAGAACATCTCTCTCTATATATATATTTTGCTGTATTTATCTAATCTAACATAATAAAGTAGAGCTGTATGTTTGTTTGTATTATAAAGTCTACACATACAGTATCTGTCTGCTTACACGTGTGTCATGGCAATCATAATTTTATAACAATACACAATAACAATAAATAATCAGTTGTTTTAGTTAATAGTAAGGTCGGAGTAAACAACACATCTAAATCTCTAACCATTAACAGCGATTATTTTTTCCGTGACCTAATAACGAGCTGTTGGCGTGGTATCTCATGACATGACCTGAGTTGAATGGGGGAGGGGGGAGGAGGAGGAGGAAGGAGGGGAGAGAGAGAGAGAGAGAGAAGGGGGATAGGAGGAGAAGGAGGAGGAGGAGGAGTCGGAGGAGAGGGAGGTGTAATAACAATAGGAGGGGGGGAGGAGAAGGAGGAGGAGGAGGAGAAGGAAGGGGGAGAGAGAGATAGATAACGTGACCAAGCATGACCTAGCTAGACCCCTGCAGTGACCTTATAATTATATAGTTAACGTGTGGCAAATTACAAGTCATGTCATCTACCAACAGAGGTCAGAGTAATGGTGATGGTGATGATGATGATTATGATTGTGGTCACTATATAACTACTGCATGATCGTGATGATGATGATGATGATGTGGATGAAATTAATTACAGTGGAAGTGATTACTGTGATGACAAAAGTGATAGTAGGGCTGTGACAGTGATATAAGTAATGGTAGGGTAGTGGTGAGTGATGAAAGTGATGATAGGACAGTGATAGTGATTTACAGTGATGGTGACAGTGATAAAAGTGATGATAAAACTGATGATAGGGTAGTGAGAGTGATGATATAAGTGATGGTAGGGGGACAGTGAAAGTGATGACTAGTGTGTATGGTGAATGTGGGTTGTGTTTAGTGATGTCGTAGTGTGGTGATTCTAGTATGGTGTATTACTGTAGTGTGTAGTGTGGTGAAAGAGTAGTTACGTAATGTTGTTGTTGTTGTTGTTGTTAGACTACATACACACACACACACACACATTTGGATCTTATATATTGGCACTTCCCCCGACAAATCTTAAAAAAAAAATATACACTCGTTTCAGTACCGTGCCAGATGGAGTCCTTTGCACACACACACACACACAAACACAACACTACACAACACAACAAACAAAACATAACACAACACAACACAACACAACACAACACAACACAACTCAACTCAACTCAACTCAACACACCACAACACACCACAACACAACACACACTAGTACCTTACCTAATGCAATGTAGTGTTTATTGTTATCACCATCACGTGCCTTATACAATCCTAGTAACCACTCATTATCCCATGGGATATAATGGGTTGGAAAAGTCATAAAGGTGCGTGAGATTCAGAGGCTTCATGTAACTCGTATATTTTTTAAATGTTTTTTTTTTTTTGGTGTGTATTTTTATTTATTGTGTATTATGTTTGTGTATACAGTAAGTGTGTGTGTGTGAGTGTGTGTACAGTAGATGTGTGTGTACTGTATGTGTGTGTACAGTACG
>JAWZYT010000921.1:157500-162507 GCA_034508575.1 Petrolisthes manimaculis | reverse complement strand
TTTACTAAAACAAGGGAATAGATTGTTGATAATTCTATACCGACACACTCTACAAGGTCGTGGAGTCTTGCTCTGAGGGACCTCATGCCAGTGCCCTCTGGGGCCATGAGACACCCAGGCAGGTAATTCGGCCCTTCCAGGGGCCTAATGCCATGGCACCCCGGATGCAAATGCCTCACTAAGGCACTACCAGGAGGATGACTCGACACCCCGGGTACATAAACTTGGGGCCTGGTGTCCCTTGGCCTCACGCCAGTGCCCCCTGGGGAACAGGGGTTCCCGGACGGATGACTCGGTCCCTCTGCCAGGGGCCTAGTGCCATGGCCCCCCGGGTGCGGTTGCTGCAGTAAGGCATTACCGGGAGGATGACTCGACACCCTGGCTTTCTTAGCGAAGTATGTTAACATGAGTTGGTCTCGTCTTAGATGGAGGGGAGGCACTTGTGACTCCACCTCTAGACCCTCGATTCGAGTACAACGTAGGACTCCAAGACACACACACAAACACACATTCTGCACAACATCCAAACCTTTCAACACAGACTCTGATGCCGAACCATACACTATGGACCCATAATCTACTCTAGATCTGATCAGGGATTTATATAGCATTAACAAAGACTTCCTATCTGATCCCCATTGGGTACCAGAAATGCACTTAAGCAAATTGAGTGCTTTTAGACATTTAGTTTTTAACTGACTGACATGGACTTGCCAGGTCAGTCGACTGTCAAAATGTAGTCCAAGAAATTTTGCTGAATTTTGAATAGGCAGGGGGTTGTCACCCATAGTCAGCCGGACGTCTGGCTTCTTCCTATGAGTGAAAATAACCCCTACACTCTTTCTTACTGAAAACTTAAAACCTCAATTCTTAATCAAACCCAGTGCCAATTGAATGCACTACTGCTGAAGTGCCATATCACACAGTCATCAGCATACAGTGAATATTTAAGATTTCGAGGAGGAGCTGGTAGAATATCATTGATCATACATGGAAATAAGGTCGGAAACAGAACACTCCCCTGGGGGACCCCGTTTGCCTGGACAAAAGTGTCCGAGAAAGTGACTGTATCCGAAAAAAGCTTGACAGAGAAAGTTCTGCCAGACATGAAATTCTGAACAAAAAGAGGGCAGGTTACAGCGTCATCCCATCACATATAGTTCCTGAGGAGGCCACGTAGCCACGTCATGTCATAGGCTTTTTCTATGTCTAAAAATACTGCAACAAAATATTTTTTGTTTTTTTGGCAAATGCCTTTTGAATTTGACCTTCCAGGTTTACTAGTTGATCGAGTGTCTGGTGACCTTTGCGGAAGCCACACTGCTCGTCAACCAGCAAATTCCTGGAATTTAAAAAATGCAATAGCCTACGATTAAAAAGGGAAATTCTGATGTATGTTGAAGTGAGGGAAATTTCGTCAAGCAGACCTGGCAACACTGGGCCCCATCTTCATAATGGCAACACTGGGCCCCATCTTCATACAGTCTTACCAGAACTGATTTGTGTAACTTACGTAAATCTTCAAAAAACTTTAATTAATGAGATTTGCATTTGAGACTTAAATTAATTGGCAGGATAAATGTTAGGTACAAAAAGGTGTTGCAATCAGCCAGTATTTCTTACAACACTCTCTCTAGCTATATATAGTGTGTTCCAAACTTGTGTTCCGCTGGCCTCTTATGCTTAGATAGATAGAAATAGATAAATAGATAGATAGACAGATAAGAGATAGACAGAAATAGAGACAGATAGAAAGATATGGATAGAAATAGATATAGATATAAAGATATAGATAGAAATAGAGACAGATAGAGATAGATAGAAAGATATGGATAGAAATAGATATAGATATAAAGATATAGATAGAAATAGAGACAGATAGAGATAGATAGAAATATATGGATAGAAATAGATATAGATATAAAGATATAGATAAAAATAGAGACAGATAGAGATAGATAGAAAGATATGGATAGAAATAGATATAGATATAAAGATATAGATAGAAATAGAGACAGATAGAGATAGATAGAAATAGATATAAAGATATAGATAGAAATAGAGACAGATAGAGATAGATAGAAATAAATATAAAGATATAGATAGAAATAGAGACAGATAGAGATAGATAGAAAGATATAGATAGAAATAGATATAGATAGAAATAGATAGAAAGATATGGATAAAAATAGATATAGATATAAAGATATAGATAGAAATAGAGACAGATAGAGATAGATAGAAATAGATATAAAGATATAGATAGAAATAGAGACAGATAGAGATAGATAGAAATAGATATAAAGATATAGATAGAAATAGAGACAGATAGAGATAGATAGAAATAGATATAAAGATATAGATAGAAATAGAGACAGATAGAGATAGATAGAAATAGATATAAAGATATAGATAGAAATAGAGACAGATAGAGATAGATAGAGATAGATATAAAGATATAGATAGAAATAGAGACAGATAGAGATAGATAGAAATAGATATAAAGATATAGATAGAAATAGAGACAGATAGAGATAGAGAGAAAGATATAGATAGAAATAGAGACAGATAGAGATAGAGAGAAAGATATAGATAGAAATAGAGACAGATAGAGATAGGTAGAAAGATATAGATAGAAATAGAGACAGATAGAGATAGATATAAAGATATACATAGAAATAGAGACAGATAGAGATAGATAGAAAGATATAGATAGAAATAGAGACAGATAGAGATAGATATAAAGATATACATAGAAATAGAGACAGATAGAGATAGATAGAAAGATATAGATAGAAATAGAGACAGATAGAGATAGATATAAAGATATACATAGAAATAGAGACAGATAGAGATAGATAGAAAGATAGAGATAGAAATAGAGACAGATAGAGATAGATATAAAGATATAGATAGAAATAGAGACAGATAGAGATAGATAGAAATATATAGATAGATATATAGATATACATAGAGACAGATAGAGATAGAGAGAAATAGAGATAGATAGAAAGATATAGATAGAAATAGAGACAGATAGAGATAGATATAAAGATATACATAGAAATAGAGACAGATAGAGATAGATAGAAAGATATAGATAGAAATAGAGACAGATAGAGATAGATATAAAGATATAGATAGAAATAGAGACAGATAGAGATAGATAGAAAGATATAGATAGAAATAGAGACAGATAGAGATAGATAGAAAGATATAGATAGATATATAGATATACATAGAGACAGATAGAGATAGAGAGAAATAGAGATAGATAGAAAGATATAGATAGAAATAGAGACAGATAGAGATAGATATAAAGATATACATAGAAATAGAGACAGATAGAGATAGATAGAAAGATATAGATAGAAATAGAGACAGATAGAGATAGATATAAAGATATAGATAGAAATAGAGACAGATAGAGATAGATAGAAAGATATAGATAGAAATAGAGACAGATAGAGATAGATAGAAAGATATAGATAGAAATAGAGACAGATAGAGATAGAGAGAAAGATATAGATAGAAATAGAGACAGATAGAGATAGATAGAAAGATATAGATAGAAATAGAGACAGATAGAGATAGATAGAAAGATATAGATAGAAATAGAGACAGATAGAGATAGATATAAAGATATACATAGAAATAGAGACAGATAGAGATAGATAGAAAGATATAGATAGAAATAGAGACAGATAGAGATAGATATAAAGATATAGATAGAAATAGAGACAGATAGAGATAGATAGAAAGATATAGATAGAAATAGAGACAGATAGAGATAGATAGAAAGATATAGATAGAAATAGAGACAGATAGATAGAGGAAAATGGAACACAAGTTTTGAACAGAGTATAGCATAGTAATTTTTGTCTTTATAATTAAGGGGGGGTGGGAATAGGGGACAGGCTTGGATGGGGACTGGGGGTGGGAGGGGGGTGCGGGAGTAGGGGACAGGCTTTGAGTGTGTTAATCATTACACCATCAGTACCCCTCAGAGCTACTGGACAATTCGTTGCTATACTCTGTTCAAAATGTGTGTTCCATTTTCCTCTATCTATCTGTCTCTATTTCTATCTATATCTTTATATCTATTTCTATCTATCTCTATCTGTCTCTATTTCTATTTATATCTTTATATCTATATCTATTTCTATCTATCTCTATCTGTCTCTATTTCTATCTATATCTTTCTATCTATATCTATTTCTATATCTTTCTATCTATCTCTATCTGTCTCTATTTCTATCTATATCTTTATATCTATATCTATTTCTATCTATATCTTTCTATCTATCTCTATCTGTCTCTATTTCTATCTATATCTTTATATCTATATCTATTTCTATCTATATCTTTCTATCTATTTCTATCTGTCTCTATTTCTATTTATATCTTTCTATCTATATCTTTCTATCTATCTCTATCTGTCTCTATTTCTATCTATTTCTATCTGTCTCTATTTCTATCTATATCTTTCTATCTATTTCTATCTGTATCTATTTCTATCTATATTTCTATCTATCTCTTATCTGTCTCTATTTCTATTTATATCTTTCTATCTATCTCTATCTGTCTCTATTTCTATCTGTCTCTATTTCTATCTATATCTTTCTATCTATCTCTATCTGTCTCTATTTCTATCTATCTCTATCTGTCTCTATTTCTATCTATATCTTTATATCTATATCTATTTCTATCTATATCTTTCTATCTATCTCTATCTGTCTCTATTTCTATCTATATCTTTATATCTATATTTTTATATCTATTTCTATCTATCTCTATATGTCTCTATTTCTATCTATATCTTTCTATCTATATCTATTTCTATATCTTTCTATCTATCTCTATCTGTCTCTATTTCTATCTATATCTTTATATCTATATCTATTTCTATCTATATCTTTCTATCTATCTCTATATGTCTCTATTTCTATCTATATCTTTATATCTATATCTATTTCTATCTATATCTTTCTATCTATATCTATTTCT